>NKZV01000916.1:0-101993 GCA_002370175.1 Metschnikowia colocasiae
CGTTAGAGAAGCGGATGAACTACCTAGTACGCACGCTCACGCGCAAGATCATGCCTGATAAGTCTCACGCCGCAGCACAGGCTTCAGAATGCACATTCGTTGCATCACTACGTCCAGCTGACCATACACCACCAGTGGTTTGATGCTGGGTCTGGAACTCATGGAATCTCTAGAAGGCACACGGTATGGCATACTATTGTGTTTGGGGTGTCTTTCGCCTACGTGAAGATTGTTTGATCGGTTCATGTGTAGTCTCTTGACTCTAGCCACTTATCAAAGTCATCTGCAGAACTTCACCTGGGGTAGAAGTTCCTGATGCTGAATACTGGACATTGGTGTAGACTTTGGACCACCGAATGAACAAGCTGATTAGGAACTAACAACAACAAGCTAGTGTAGGTAGAGTGTGTAGAGTGTGTGTAGGTAGAGTAGGTAGAGTGCGTAGAGTGCGTAGTGTAGGTAGTGAGGTAGTGAGGTAGTGAGGAGTGAGGTAGTGTCAATACTCTAGTTTTATATCAGGTTCTTTAACGTTTAGTACTTGTGTCTCAGTGTATTCGTGATGTTAAGGAATCAGGGCCCTAAGACTAGGCGCTTCTTATCGGCCCGTGGCTTCACAACATGGGCTGAAGAGTAAGACAAGATGGCCGGTTTGGAGCCCGCGCCCCTTGAGCCGATAGTCTGGCCGGACCGTACGGGTCCTGTCAAATAGGAGGTGACTCCATTACGGGTCCTTGACAATCCTGATCACCAGCACACTACCCTCGGGTCTAACTCAACACGTAAAGTGCATCTTTATAGTAGTGTATAATACTCAGAATTGAAGATCCCCACGATAGGCAGGAAGAGTATGAAAAGAAACCCCAGAGAAGATACTTGAGCACAAGTATCAATCTAAAAGGAGTAGGATGTTAGACGAGATTTACCAATCTCAGGAATACCTAATATCCATGCAGGACCAACTACTGTACGCTGGAAAGATATGAACAAGACTGGCAGCACAAACGCACAAGGACAAGGTCAAGACCGGATCGGGTGACATTCCTGAGCTCGAAGTAACCGACGTGCAGATGCTGACCTGATGAATGACCTGATTAAAGCGGGCCGAGAAGATATAAAGAGCCGTCGAATCCCTCCAGATTGAAAGGAAGAACTCCATTGCTTAACACATTTATAAGATCGTAATAAGGTAACATTTCAATAACGATAACTATCTTCACTTATACTATCTGAACGGGAGTAGCCGTCAGAACATTTCCGAATACTTTAATATCCTTAGAGGCATCGTTCCTGGAAACGATCCATAACATTGACAAGCCGTTAGAAGCTTACCTCTTGCGAATACAGGCATACGCCCAGGTCGCATAATAATTCTTCATTTGATTAAAATTGTAAGATATATAAATTTGGTTGAGCAAATGGAATTGAGCCAATATGGATTAAAAGGTAATTGGCTTTCGACTATTAGTAGTGTATAATAGTGTGGTGTATATAGTGTATAATAGTGTAGTGTATATAGTGTGGTGTATATAGTGTAGTGACCTTCCGGGCATGCATATACGATCTACCATGACTAAAGGAACAGAGAATCAGAATGCCATAAAGCCTCACCGTGAAGTTATACTGTGAGGTGCCTGAGATGCCTTGAGTTGTAATATTTGCAGATGTTGGAGTAGTGGTACCAAAAGGTGCTTTCAGTGACAAGTACTTGGGCCTTTCTTTGGTTCCTGGAGCCGATTTATTCAACCATCTCCCGTGTCACCGAATCCGGAAGTCAAAGCAGGGAGAACGTCCACTTCATCTGCGACGATGAAGATTTGTGTGAAGAATGCGGAGAAATTGCATGTTCTCATCAAGACTCTGACATAGAAAGCGACGAGCCCACAGACGAAGAGGACAACGACGACGAGCAGGAAGAACAGGAAGAGGATTTCAGTCATCTCATAGTGGGATCAGAGGGCGAGGTTGAACTGTCAGGAAGTGAGACTGAAGGCGAGAACGAGGATGAGAGTGAGACTGAAGGTCAAAGTGAGGTTGAAGACGAAAGCGAAGAAAGCCCCGAATCAGAAACCCATGAGATGAAGGAAATTACCGTGGAGGATATTGAAGAGGTGGAAAAGGGCTCGGACGCCGAGTCATCCGATGCTGAGACCGATGAGGAAGTATCCACGCTATCACTCAGTGAAGACGAGGATCAAGAACTTGCAAACTAGTAATGACCGCATGGAACTAGCCAAGGAGCTATCCGACGGCTCTAAATGTTGCGACATAGATTGACAAGACCCACGGAAGGCGAGCTCTTCAACACCTACGGCGAGGACTTGGCTAACGCCTACTTATTGCAGAGGGACGGGTTCATCTCCAAGGAGAACCCCAACGACTCGTGCCTTTTGTCGGTGCAGATGTTCTCTTGTCTCAAAAAAGAAAAAAAGAAACAGCAGTTGGACATCAAGCTTGATGGTACGACGACATTTTCGAGCTAGTCAACGGCCTTGTGGGCCTTTCCCACGACGAAGAGTGTACAGAGTCATGTTGTGGCGAGGAAAAAGCAGAGCTCGGATTCAGAGGCCTTCTGCAGAAGGAAGCTCAGGAGAGTTATAATACTGTGGTGTATAACTGTAGTGTATAACTGTAGTGTATAACTGTAGTGTATAACTGTAGTGTATAACTGTAGTGTATAACTGTAGTGTATAATGTATCTTTAGCTCTTTGATAACGTTGAGTACTTTGTAATTCAGTCGTGATGATTCTTCGAGAGGGGCAAGTGGTCTTATATACTATTCCGCATTCTTATCTGTCCGTGACTTACAGTGTGGAGCAACAAGATAAGGTGCACAAGAGCTGATCCGGTTTCGGAACGCTGGCTATCGACGCTGATAATCTCGATAGCCCGGTCGGGTTCCGACTCCTATCAAATAGGCTTGTGGCTGGGCTATTCGGGCTTTCCCTCATCTCACTTGTGATCGAGCAGCGTAGGCTTCTGACCACTCCCCATCGGGGGTCTACTTAAATAGTGTTAAACTAGTGTTAATAATGTAGTGTAATAGTGTATCTTTATAATAGTATAATAATGTAGTGTTAATACCGTAGTTTTTGATAGTGTATAATGTCTAATAAGGTGTAGTGTAATATGTCTAATAAGGTGTAGTGTAATATGTCTAATAAGGTGTAAGTGTAATATGTATAATAAGGTGTAAGTTTATAGTATGTCTAATAAGGTGTAGTGTATAATAGTTAGTGCTTATAGTGTATATGTCTAATAAGGTGTAGTGTATAATAGTTAGTACTTATAGTGTATATGTCTAATAAGGTGTAGTGTAATATGTGTAATAAGGTGTAGTGTATATGTCTAATAAGGTGTAAGTATAATAGTTAGTGTTTTAGTGTATGTAATACAGTGTAGGTGGTGAGCATTTCCATTACTTCTCATTTTGGCCAGTGACACTTGAAATGCAAACCAGTGTATAAAATCATCACACCCTTTAAAGCCCAGCATGCACGAGGCATTAGCGGCGGAAAGCGGGCTGGAGACCATACGCCATGTTGAAGCTTCCATGGTGTGCAGTCGTTGCCTCCACTGACTTGTCACGCACTACTGAATCCACTAGTGTGAGAACGGTCTGCCAATGTAGGTCAGGAATGACGAAGAGTGAAGGTTAGAATGTGATGTTGTTGAATTAATACAATAATTAATACAATAATTAATACAATGAACATACTCAATAGCTCTGGGCCAACTGCATCTCCAGTGGTCGCCAAGAGCTGTGTTTGGACTAAAGGCTCTCAGCTTTGTTGCATGGTTACGCTCACGAGTGTAATTGCATTCATGGCCGACCTACCACAGCGTCATGTCACTACTGACCACCTATGAAAGCTTATCGCTAGTACGTTTCCCAGTATTCCGGAATGCCGAAATGTTCTTCAACTGAAGGCGGATGCTCAGTCTAGTACTAAAGTGAGCGTCAATACTGGACTTTCCGTTTGAGAAGGCACCATAGACCACAGTGTGAGTGCTTAAGGACATACCTTCCAGCAGTGATGGGGACTTGTCTCGTATTTGAGTATCGCATTCTTCCCGAGTACTTGCTGATAACATTGTTTGAATACTTGTATGCGAGCAGCTAAGTATCAACGTCTCCATCGATACTCTATACATACTTGTCTATACCTAGTTGTCTATATACTTCCTATTATGTTGCTCACCTGCACACTCATGTGTTCAAGTCGGCGTCGAGGTCGTTCCGCTTGATGCACTCCCGCAAGAGATTATAAATCATCGAGTACTGGCGGAGCGTCTGCACCATGGAAATGCGCTGCTTGCGCAAGTCGTTGACAATCTCGTACACCGGGTCCGAGCTGAGCTTGTAGAGGTCCGAGCTGAGCGTGTTGATGAGCGTGTCGGCCGCCACAAACACCCCCGTCCGCCCACACCCGGCTGAGCAGTGGATGGCCGAGGGGTACGCCGGGAGCTCCCGCACCGATCCGAGAATCTGCCGCTTCTTCCTGACCATGAAGAGGATCTCGTCCATGTCCACGTCCGACGTCATGTCTTGCCACGTGCTCAAGTGTAGCTGCGTCACGTGGTGCGCCACTCCGTCGGTTTCCACCACAAACCGCCGGACCACCACGTTTTTGTACATTTCCGTGCTCAAGAGGCTCACGCGGAGCCGCTGCTTATTCAGGTAGTAGTCGCCTGAGTTCCAGAAGGCGTAGCACTTTTCCACGCCATTGTCCATTTCTCCCGTCAATGAGATCACCAACACGCACTTCTGGTTGTGGATACAGCGCCAAAAGTCTCCGGCCGTCCGCTGCATCGGGCCCTGCGTGGCCAAGAAGTTGAGCACGCTGGCCCGCTCGCGGTTTGCCTCAAGAAACCGGGAGACGGCCTCGTTCTGCACACAGGGCCGGAGGTACGAGGCGTTGATATAGTCACAGTCCTGCTGTGCCACGTCCGTCTTCAGTCCGTCGCGGTCGCTGAGCGACACCCGCGAGTGCTCATACAAGAAGATGTCCTTGTAGCGGTTCTTGTGGCCGAAATCTAACCCGCTGTTGATGACGGGCGTCACGTCCGTGCTGCCTCCGGGTGTACGGAAGTCCTTTTGTGCTAAGAGCTTGAATGCCGAGTTCAACCGGAGCTTTTCACACTCCTCTAACCGCTGGAAGTTCTGCCGGATCTGCTGGGTGTTGGCCACGGAGTCGCGGAGCCACTGCGGAAGAATCCGTGCCTCGGGCGACGTCAACGGCATGCCAAGCTCCTCCTCCAGCACCACGGAAAAGTCAAACTTCTCCTCGTTGTGCCGGATCTTGAACTGCGACTGTGGGAGGTTTTTCGGGAGCGAGAAGTTGGAGATAATCGGCGTCCGCACTGGGCTCTTGCCCGAGGCCAGCATGTCCAAGGACGACGATCGCGCCCACACCACCGGCAGCGGGCGGGGCTCACAGAACTTCAGGGCTCCAAGGGGAGCCTCCTCAGGTGGCACGGAAAGAGTGCTGAGGTCAAGAAGATCAGAAGACCCAGTAGATGTGGGCACTGCAGATAAGCACTTTAATGTATCGAACGAACAGTCCACCACGTAGATGGGCGGCGCCGACGAGGCCTCGTAGCACGAAAAGTCCACCAACTTCTTGCATATATGGAAAAGGTTGGCGGACGTATGGTTCGTGTCGTAGATCACAATCAGCGGTAGGCCATGGGCGCCCAAGGGAACCTTACCCGGAGCAACGAGGCGGCCGGCGGTGCAGTTCTGCATATTGTGGTGGAAGTAGTTATTCAAGATGGTCTTTTCGTATGTGGGCAACGACACAACGCAGCGGTTGAGGTTGAAGGTGGCTCTTTTCAAGAGCGTGGACGGCAAGCAGATGTTGATGGCGCCGGAGAGGTGGCACTTGACGTAATCGGCAAACGACCGGATATCGAGCACCAAAACGTCCCGGAGGCCGGTTTCGGCGCTGACCACGCTGTTGTTTAGTAGCTCGGCCACTCGTTCCGGACCAACGAATGAGATGGTGCATGAGAGCTTGGTGATGGCCTCCTTGTAGTTTTCCTTCTTGACGGGCTGGATTCGAGATGATACATTGCCAGTATTCCCGAGTCCGCCCCCCTCCTTCTGAGGCTCCTGTTTGAACAGACACGGAAGCGTGTGCTGTTTCCGGAGCGTAGGAAGGGGAGGCGGCGCACGCAGAACCGCAGAGAGCGGCTCCGCGTAGTTACGAGACGGCAGCTCAGTCTCATGGAGAGCAAGCACGCTGGCGCGAGGCGACACTTTCACCATGGCCTCTGAGACATTCCCAGGTGACGCCCATGGCCGCGACGGCCCCAGACTTGGCGCCTTGGCGCCGCGATTTGCCCGGGCAGTCTCCTCGGGCGCCTCCACCAAGGTTTCACTCGAAAACGACCGCAAATTGTCCGTGTACAGGTTCTGGCTCGAGAGCGTGGCCTCGGACCCCAAGGAACTGATGGACCCGGACATTTGTGCCGGGAAGAGCGGTTTTCGCCACGTGGCGTCTGCGCTAGCCGCCATACTTGACTTGACGTCGGGCGGGCTCTTAAGCGTGAAGTAGTCGGCCTCGGGCGACGAAACCAGTAGGAACGCCTGCCCACTTTTGCTGGGGCATTCTCCGGGGCACCCAGCGGCTTGGCTCCTTTCGCCCTTGGGGCTCACTTTGCTGCCGTCGCTGGCGCCATTGGCTTCACTACGGACTTCAGGGGCAAGCGATTCCGGGGCAGGGAATCTGAAGAAAGATCCGACGTTCATAGGAACGCCAAGTCCAGCAACAGGTTCAAGGGCGCTTGGCGATGCAAGCTGGAAATACGATGAAAGGCCGTTTGATTCAAAACAACGGAGAAGTTTAGGTTTCAAAGTGGGGATGTGTCAGGATCACTGGATGGGAGGGGTTTGTGAGGGACCCGCAGGGTGTGGCAAATGTTTCAAATGCGTTTCACGTTTCAGTGGCGTTTCAGGGGCGGCACTGCTGGTATCCTAAGCTTCTATGTTTAGGGCTCTGTTTATCCCGCGCGCAGATGAAAAGCCCACCCGAAGTCTAATCAAGTAATAGAAAAAGAAATGCCCCGTGCGTCATTAAGGCCGACGCGCAGATCCTCTACTGGTTCCTACACACAGTACCGACTGTGGCGCACGTGATTTGTCACTCGGATATCCGTCTTCGGTTCTCGCTCTCATCTTGCGAGCCGCCTGCTATTGATTAGAGGAGCGGAGGTGAAATCCGGCCAAATCCAGCCATCCATCGTTCCAATTCCATCTATATCACCCATCCAATTCCGTAAATCTATTGCATTATCATCTCTCATCCTATCTCATTCGTCTCTCATCCTATCTCATTCGTCTCTCATCCTATCTCATTCGTCTCTCATCTCATGTCTCATGCATGTCTCATCCCACACATCCAATTCTCTCTGCAATCTCCTTTTGACAAAGCCAAATCCATCGTTCGTCTGTAAATGGCAATCTCTGTCATCTTGGATACCCGATTGGCTGCAGATGCCAAGAATTGCGTCATGATGACACGGCTCATGCGCGTCGCCCTGCTCCCAGTGACGTCAGCTCAAATCGAGAATGCAGTGATCTTGATTAAAACGTTGCATCTTAGATGCATGGTTCGGCCAATCAATTTTTTTCTCGTGCAGCTTTTCTGGCTATTGCATGAAAGATGCTCCGGTTGATCCCACCCAGATTTGCCCTTTGAATGATCGGAGATACCCTCGAAAAAGACCCAAGCATTCAGTCGTGAAGCCCTTTTTTGGTTTTCTGCGGTTTTTTGATTCCAGCTAATTCTTCTGCCGCTACCTCCGCCGCTTCCGGTCGTCTTCATCATCTTTGATGTCGCTTCGAGATTTACGCCGGCGTAATCTGTTTTCGTACTTTCCTCCGGTGTCAGCGCGAAACTTGGGCTCATTCTGTCTTGAATTTGGCTCGGCTTCGGTTTCTTCTTCTGCCGAACGTCTTGCGGAAATGGCTTCTGCTCCAATTGCTCCTGTGCATGCTGCAGTAGTTTCTGTACTTGCAGGAACTGAAGAATTGGATTCTGTCAATTGCGCTTTCTCTTCCTCCTCGGGTTCTTTTTCTCCCTCAAAAAGATGTGAGTTGGGAACTTCACTTCGTAAATCCTCCACCATGGCCTGGTACTCCTCGGCGTTCTGAGTTATGCCGTTGTCAATCAACTTCTTCATGAGCTCCTGGGACCCAACCTCATCGTCTCTTTTTCGAAGCCTGTCGTTATTCCTTTCATTCACAGATCCCTTTCTCTCATGCAAAGATCCCTTTCTTTCATGCACAGATCCCTTCCTCTCGTACACCGACTCTCTTCTATCATGCGTTCCCCTCTGTTCGGGCCGGATCTCGGACTTGGTCTCGTACTGGAATTCACTGTTATTAAGGTTCTTGGACGGGTCTAACCCTCTTCGCCTTAACAGCAAAACACTCGTCAACCCTTCTTCGTCTTGGAACTCCTCGGCAAGCGCCTCGCCACATTTCAAGGCTGCGGCATCCTGGGAAGTGAACTCCTTGGAATGAGCGATCCGGTTATGGTTCAAAAACCCCTGTGCCGACGAAAAATTGCTCCGGTGGCAATACAGGCACGTGAGTTTTACCACCACTCCGTCCGTGCGCCGGTAGAGACACCCGGTAATGGCCAGAGGCGACCCTGCTATGGATGGCCGCAACGAGGAGGTTGTAGACCTGGTTCTGTATGTATGGGACCCGTTGGAGTGGCCCAACAGGTCTTTTCCCTGTAAATTATCGTCGAAAATGCTCTCTTTGAGCACGGGATGCTGTTGGTACTGTTGTTGTTGTAAACGGGTGAAGTTCACACTTAGCAGCTCGTTCAAGATGTTGTAGTACTTGAGGGTGAAGTCGCTGGGCTCATTTCGGAACGATATCTCGTTGGGAACTTCCAAGAACTTCCGGAGCGCAAGCATCTGCGCTTCACACTTGCCGATCTCCTCTTCGGTAAGTGCCAACTCCTTGTGTTTCAAGCGGATTTCGAGATCCACCTGGTTGGTCAAAATGTTTCGGAGAACTTCTGTGGGAATCTTCTCAAGTTTCTTGATTAGATCTTCCCGCTCAATAGCCGGCAGCTCATCCCGGGCGTTGCTCTCGGGTGGTTCTGACATGCTGGTCATGGAGGCAAGATTGACTGTTGATATGCGGACCGCACACGTGATATGGACACGTGATCTAAGCACGTGCGCGTTTCGTCATTAATGTGATATCCACGAGTTCACGTGCCTTTCCACTTAATAATGTTTAAAAAGTCGTCTCCAGGAGCACATTGTTCTAGTAATTCTTGATAAGTGTAGAGGATTTGTTGCTTCTTGGGCCTTTTTTTTGTAAGGCGTGATTGATCTGGAGTTTCTTTTTGCTTCTGTTTAGGTTCTTTCCTGACTTTTTTCGATGCTGTTTCGATCTTTTTCAGCTTAACCTTTTCCAGCTCTTTAACCTTTTTCAGCTCTTTAAACTTTTCCAGCTCATTGATATCTTTCAGCTCATTGATATCTTTCAGCTCATTGTCCATTTCCAGCACTTTAGCCTCCTTCAGTTCATTAACCTCTTCCATCACTTTAATAATTTTTGGGCCTATTTTGACCACAGGCCCTCTCTTCAACTTATGGAGTGGTACATCACTGTCAGACCCGTAAACCTCAGCACTATAAGCGTGTGTGTCACCTGCATTTGGGATTTGCAACCCAATGGGGAGCGACTTTTCTGCAGTAGCTGTCTTATCCTGGAAGTTGTTAGACTGCACCTGTGGGACTTTTTGAAGACTCTTTTTTCTTTGTGACTTCCTGATCCGGGCCTTTTTCCGAAGTTGGGCGCTAACGTGGGTACGGTATGATATGGCCTCCTTGGCCCTGACTGGGGGATCAGTGCGAGTTATGGGTGCAACCGAGGGCACCACCAATGACACTACCGGAATAAGCCCCTCGGACTCTCCTCCGACTTTCCCCTCGGTTCCTCCTGCTCCCTCAGCTTCCCAAGAACCCTCAATTCCAATGCCATTATCATTTTTTTTCCCGGTAAACTTCTCTTGACCACTACCCCTCCTCGATTCTTCCCCCTTGAAAGGCTGCAAAACCCCATTTCCTTTATCAATGGAAAATTCATAAGGCGATAGACTAACTCCTTTAAAAAGCTCCACAGCATGATTCCTGAGTGGAGTAGAGGTGGCCAAAGAGCCCAGGGCTTTTTCTGTTTTCCGGAGCTTATCATTTCTGATGGTTTCCCTGGGTGCCCCTTTCTTGCCCCTGCGTGAGTTCGTTGCCGCCTTGTTCACTCCGGATTTGGCTGCTTTATCTGCTGCTTTGTTTCCATTTGCATCTGCTTTTACGGCCGCTTGGTCTGTATTTGCATCTGCTTTTACTGCCGCTTTGTCTGTATTTTCATCTGCTTTTGCTTTGCCTTTATTCGCATTCAATTTTGCAGCTGTTTCTTTATTCGCATCCAAATTTACAGCCACTTTTGCCACCAGGCCCTCCCCCGCTCTATCTTTTCCCGAATTGAAACCGGAAACTATCTTTTCTACTCCAAAATCAGAAGGTTTGCTGATATCTACTCCTTCTTTTCCCCCCTTAGGAGAATTCAGGATCCCGGATTTCAGCTCCGGCAGTCCTTGGGGTTTCGAAGAACCGAAAATACCATTCAACTTCTCCAACGAAGTAAGCTTTTTGGTTTCAGGGCCCTTAGATACCCGCCGGGCATTGGAAAATGCTAGATTGAAGCGACGTGTCTTGGACAAGAGGGGTTGTCCATAACATGCTAAAGTTAGAAAAGACAAGGCTGTTTATGGAAACACATACATAGTGCGGGGAACGGCTCATCGTTTGGAATTGGTTGTTTCATGGGTATAGGTTGTTTCCGCGGCTCCAGTGAGAGCCCATGGCCGGAATCGAAGGTATCAAGGTATGGCTGCAATCAGTATTTTCCTGCATGCGCGCTCACCTTTTCTGCAGGCCTACACCCTCTCATCAACTCCTCCTACTAATCTACTCCACATGTCCGACACGCCCATTCTTCCCTCCGTGGCCAATCTCGGCACGCTCACTATTAATGATGCTTCCAAGTCTGGTTTCGGCTATAACCCCTCCATTGGGCCGGCTTCCAACTCCATCACTAGCGAAACAAGCGCCATACTTGCCGCCAAACGGCCTGTGGATTTGACACCAACGTCCCATACGGCCATATACGACCGCAACGTGCACTCCAAGAAAACAAAGGAAATGAGTCTCTCCGCTTTGTCGTTTCTTTTTGGCGAAATCGTCTCGTGGGCTCATGGCAAGTCAAAGGGTGTTTCTGATCTTGAAAACCGCCTCAACGGCTTGGGCTACCAAATTGGCCAACGTTACTTGGAGCTTGTTAAGTTGAGAGAAGGCCAGAAATACGCAAAAAGAGAGATCAAAATCATCGAGATTCTACAGTTTATCCATGGGCCGTTCTGGAAGGCTATTTTTGGCAAGACCGCCAACGAGCTTGAAAAATCCCAGGACTCCCACGATGAGTACATGATCATCGAAAATGTGCCTACGATCGCCAAGTTCATTAGCATCCCAAAAGACTACGGTGACCTCAATTGCTCTGCGTTTGTGGCGGGCATCATCGAAGGTGCTTTGAACAGCGCAGGCTTTTATGCCACCGTGGTGGCCCATTCGGCTCCCACGCCGGAGGCTCCATTGAAAACGGTATTCTTGATTAAATTTGATGAGCTGCTTTTTACCAGAGAAGAGATAAGGTTCAGTTAGAGAGCCTGTATTACTGCTGATTTCACCCTGAATTTTGCTTCTGAAATCTTTTCCTGCACTATGGCTGCTTGCTGGTGAGTTGTTACTGCCAGATTACTCATTACTGTTGACGTCCTTGGTGACGTCTCACCGTGAAACTCCCGCTGCTGCTTAACCTTTCCAAATTCTTCCAGATAAAATGTTTCGTTCTTTAACCAGAGATGCCACACTCATTCCTAGGCAAATATTTCGTGGAGAATAATTACCAGTGAATCCGATTTACGATGAATATGGCCTGCTGCTCTTCAATGCTTTTAGAGTTCTGAGGAATTAGAACTTACCAACCAAGTGGACATTCCGGTAAACTTATTGGTTGTCTACTGGCATTCGAACACGACGAACTGAATATCAAGAACTCGATGTAAAGTCAATTTGTTTTATTAACGTGTGAACCATGGCGACTAAGTGGACCTTTGTCAATTCCCAATAGTATTTTCTTCTTTCAAACAGTTTTGAACACCTTACTAGAAATGAATCGGCATAACAGATTGTTAGTCGTCAGAAAGGTATGTGAGACCGGGTGTGTATATATGGTGTACGGGTGTTTCGGTACGCGAAGATTCAAATTCGGTGCAACACATTACAGCAGTCACCACAGCAAAGCGATATGGGAGTTACGATCAGAAGAGCCACAATCGAGGATGTGCAGGCGATGCAAAACGCCAATTTGCTCAATCTTCCAGAAAATTACCAGTTGAAGTATTACATGTACCACATTCTCTCGTGGCCCCAGACCAGTTTCGTGGCCACTACCTACGAAGTCGACGATGCAGGCGAGCACAGTTCTTTGGCGGCGGACGATTTGGTGGCTGAAAACGGTTCGTTGGCCGAGGACAGCGTGGCTGATCTTAAGGAAGCAGTCGAGTTGAAGGGTCAGAGGAAATACACGCAAGCTGCAGACCCCAAGGGCGACTCAGCATACATCCGCAAAGGGGAAAAAATCGTCGGGTATGTCTTGGGCAAAATGGAGGATGACCCTGACGCCGAGGATAAGACGCCGCATGGCCATATCACATCCTTGGCGGTGATGCGGACGTATCGGCGGATGGGATTGGCGGAGAAGTTGATGAAGCAGGCGCTTTTCGCCATGTGTGAGACATTCAAGGCACAGCACGTATCGCTCCATGTTAGAAAGTCCAACCGGGCAGCATTGCATTTATACCGGGACTCGTTGCGCTTCGAAAATACCTCGCTCGAAAAGCTGTACTACCAAGACGGTGAAGACGCGTATGTGATGAAGAAGGTGTTCAAGTTAGAGGAGATGTTGCCGTATCATGGATACGAGCTCCAGGACGATTTTACCGAGGACTTGATCTAGAAAAGTGAGGATCGATTGGAGAATTCATCAGTGAAGCTGGTGGAGTAATGAGAATGAGAATGAATGGAGATTGAAAGATGACGAAGAGAAAATGAATGAAGGATGAATGAAAATGAATAGAAGATGGATGAGAGATGAGTGAGAATGAACGAGGGAGAATAGAATTAACAAGGGAGAATAAAGTGATAATGAAGACGGAATGGAGTCAATGAAGAGTTCCATGTCGAATAATGCAAAACCTTTAATGGTAATAAATGGGATTCTTGCTACAAAATCCTATGCTATGCTGTTTACTATACATTAATATCTCTCCTTCATCCTGGAAGCCACCGTCCTCAAATTTCCATAAACCTTTCCCGGAGGCGAACCCAAAATCAACGACACCACGGCCTCACGGGCCATGCGGATATGCGTGAAGCCGCCTAGAATGTGAATCTTCAGATCGGCCAAGACGATCCTCGTTCTGGTGGCGTTTTCAATGGCGAACTTGGTCTTGCCGTCCTTTCCCGCGATTCTACCAATGGCACGCGACAAGTGGTCGCCCGTCAACGTCTTGACGTCCTTGATCTCGAAGGTCTCTATATATAGGTCGTCCAAACGCAACAAGGCGATGGCATCGTCGACATCAAAGCCCAAGGTGAAGGCCTTGATGAAATCTGCGCCTTTCTGCAAGGCTCCGGGGTCCTCGGTGTGCTTGTTTGTCTTCATTTCGACGGTCTTGGTTCTCAAGTTCATGCGCACCTGCAACTTCAAGTGGTCGACCAACGGAGGGTAGATCTTCATCCAGGTGTTCTTCAAGGGCGTCATTCTGTGGGGAGGCACCGGCACCTTTCTGCTCTCGAGCTTGACGCTCATGCCCGACTGGGCCTCTGGCACGAAACGTGGTTTTCCGCTTTCGTCTAAGGTCACGGGCTCGTCTTGGGTGGAGCCGGTGGGCTTCGAAGCCTCGAGGGTGCGCTCGGAGTCGCTCTCGACGTCCATTTTGGTTTCCGAGGTGGGGACGGTGGAGGTGTCGATCAAAAGGGTATCCTCATCAGCTTCAGCGCTCACTTGAGCCGTGGCTGGCTTTCTTGCAGCGGTTGGGGCGGCCATGGTGAAGAGCGTGGGAGTGATCAGAATTTTTAGACCGGAGATGAGGTCCGCGCGCAACATCAGTACACCCGGCTCACCAGGCTAATCAGACTCATCAAAGCCCCGCACACATCCACCATTTCAGCGCGCTGCTTCAAGTGGCAGCAGAGGGTCGGGGGGTCAATGGGTGGTTTCAGATGGAAGTCTCGTCTGGGGAATGGTTTTGCATATTGTGGCTGGCGTGAGCTGGCGTGATGTTAGGCGTCTCGGTTTACTAACCGCGCGCAGCCTTGCTCTGTTGCCTCCATACTACCAGGCACATCAGGCATAGCCCATGAACAGGCCTCTCCACCAACAAACCCCTAACTAGCATTCACAAGCAAGTATATAGAGATGATCAGCATGTGCAAAATACATGGGCGTCCAGCCCTCCCTCTCATATCAGCAAAGAGCTTTCTTATCCCAGCAAAGACCCCCCTACCGCTACGAGCATCTCAACCGGCATCATATCTCCACACACAAGCCAAACAACAAGCTGGCATTCACTCCCAAGCATCCTGGTGTCTAATACATACGCTGGGAGGCGAAAAGCCGGGGAAAATCCCGCCATTTTCGTGTTCTCCAGTCTTTCCCCACACTTTCACCCGTCACTACGCAAGACAGACCCCACAAACAGGCTCCCCAAGAGAACCACCCCTTTCCGGGCTACAAAAAGAGTCTCTGGAAGTCAAGCCAAAAAAACCTCTCGAAATAGCGCTGCAAATCGGGGGGATAGCAGCTGAAAAGGCCATACAAGGCGCCCAAGCACCCCGAAAAGAGGCGCTTTTGGCCAGGGCTACCACCCGCCTTGGCCGGCTCTGGGTGCACGTGAAATGGCCACTTCTACGCAACGACCGGCCGTTCTCCATCGACGAAATGTCGGCGTTTGCCTCGTGGTTGGTCATGGGCAATGTGCTCTGGGTGCTTTTGGGCACCACCACTTTTGTGTTGTCAGCCATCTACTTTCTCGAAGCGTTTGGCCGGGCGTGGAGCTACGCAAAGATGTTGGTAGAAGAAAGAAACAAGGAGGCGGACACCTCGGGGGCGGAAGACTCGTCGTTCATTGGCTGGTTGACCGGCAAGGTGCTCTCTGCAGGAACGGGCGTGGATGTGACGTTCAACAAGGGTAGCGTGCTTCCGAGGTTTGAGGATGGCATGCTCAAGTTCCGGGACTTGGGGCTCGCGCTGAAGCCCAGCCTCGTGCCGTCGTTCGAAGCCCGCATAGCGGAGTTGGACGTGTCGCTTTCCTTCAAGAAGTGGTACACAGGGCACGGGCTCATAACGGACTTGTCCATCTTCGGCATGCACGTCCGGGTGCAAAAGTCTCAATCAGGACTGCTAACAGGTTCCGGTGCAGATCTTCATACAGGGCCAGGCACAGGGCTCATCGACCCCGATTACCATCTCCACCATATCCGCATCCGAGACCTGCGCTTCGACATCTACGACCACGATAGTCCCACGCAAATCTCGGTGTTCAACTGTGACATGCCGCGGCTCCGGGGAAACAAGCTCTTGATGGACTTCTTCAACGCCAGCATTGTCACCGGCACCGTCAACAACAGCATGTTCAGCGTGCACAAGAACCAGGCGTTTTCGGGCGGGAACTCGGTCAGGTTCGAGCTCAAGGGCATTGATTTGGGCTATTTATCTGCAAACCCTCGGCTGAAGTTCAACTGGTTGGTGGCCGGCAAGGCCGACATCTCCGCCGACATCCGCATGCCCGATTGGCAGCAAAACGACTCCATCTCCACGTCCATTGCGCTGTTCCTCCATCACTGTGTGGAGGAGTACGGCGAGGCCACCAAGAAGGTGGACACGAGGCCAAGCGAGCTGCTGCGCGTGGACGAGGATGGGCTCATCAAGGGTGCCATCATCTCGCTCTACGAGACGTTCCAAAGCGAGAAGAAGATGGACCACTCCGAGTACGTGGTGGTCAATGCCAATGTGCGCTTCTCAGAGCTCAAGGCCTGCATGCCCAGCCAGCTCCCCATGACGTCTTCGGGCGTGCCATTCGTCACGCTTCAGGGCCTTCGGTCGTTGATCAACCATATCAATGAGACCGAGCGGCCGTTGACCATCAAGACCTACGGCATTGAGAGGGTGACTGACTTGGACGACTTGAGTAGTCTTTCCCAGACCAAGATCTATGAGAGCATTGTGGGCGACATTTATGATGAGATGTTGGAGAAGGTCAAGGTGGACGAGCGGCGCATCATCGAGGAGAAGGCCGTGCACTGGTCCCATACCTTGATGGGGCAGTTGTTTCTCCTTGGCCTAGGGGTCATGGCCTAGGTATTGACGTTATTTCTGACCCACTTGAAGACGGGAAGGACCGCAATGACCTCCATGGCCTTAACGAACTGCAGCTATACGGATCGAGGGCGGTGGTCCTGTTATTGGTGTTGGCTCTCGTCTCTGCGCTTCAAAGGGGCAGATATATTTTTCTTGGTCAACTCGGGCTCCAAGTCCTTGTCCAAGGGTTTTGCTCCGATGCCCAAAACAGCACCCAACTTGCGGCGTGGAGCCACTTGTTTGTCTGTCTTGTCAAAGCGGCCGTCCCATCCCATTCCTCGAAGAAGCGCCGCTCCAAATTGGTCCACGGGAACTGTCTCATAATCAGCGTCTGCAACTTGTTCATGGTCGTCGGCTTTACTCTCGTTTTCGACGCTGTCTACAGGTCCAAGTCCACCTTTAATCACCAAGCTTCCGGTGTCGACCTCAGAGAGAAGAGACTGCGCTGCTCTTTCTTCAAGATCGAGCAAGCCGGACTCGGGGCTTGCGGTATGTGGCTTTGCGGCCGTCTTCGGTAGCGTAGAGGATGCCTGAATGGGTGTAATCACCAAGGGGTTGTTTTCGGCCACGGCTTTCTTGCCCTGCAATGCTCCTTGCTTGGAGAAACCGTCGATTTGCGTACGCGTCTTGTCGGAAACGTCATCGGAGAAGGCACTTTTGCGCGGCGCCGTCTTTTTGGCCACCTTGTTTTTGAGGCTGATGGAGAACCCGGCCATGGTGTGGTGTGGAGTTAGGGTGAGATGGGGAAGATGCCGTCACGCGCGTTGTCACGTGCGCTGGTCAATCACATGACACACCAGCCAAAGAATCCAATGCCACAATGAAATCTGGTCGAACGCTGATAACCTATGTTTTGACCAGAGAAGTCCCGTTTGGACAGGTCTCTGCATTTGGTATTCCTTTTGCATTAGACGCAGCCCCTGCTGGTGCATCGGAGTCTTTTGCACTTTAGAGGTACCCTTCCCGGAAATGGGAGACATGGTGTGGTTTAACAATACTACCGTGATCCTCTTGAAGGCAGTTTGCGGAGGTTTTGGTGGAAGACGCTTTGGAGCGTATGGGCAGCGCACGACCCATGCAGCTGGGGCCGACGCTGCTGAAGCCAAATCTGCTGGGTGAAGCCCGAGACTGGCATGTTATGTGTCCGAGAAGAGACCCTCACGAGGCTGATTCGAGCCGGGTTCCGAGCCACTCCCTAAGTTGTGCAGGTACATGCCGGCTACGCAACAATGGTGATTAATATGGTTAAAGATTGTTCCTGACCAAAATTCTGGAGCCACCTGACCATCACCAACCATCCATCATTGATAATATTCAGGAGGTGCTCAGGAGGTTCCCACTCTTGGCACCAATGAATACATTCCAAGCTCTACGTGTCACAGAATCCACAAGAATTTCTCAAGAGATCTTTCTCAAGAAATTCACAGAAATCTTTCTCAAGAAATTCACAGAAATCTTTCTCAAGAAATTCACAGAAATCTTTCTCAAGAAATTCACAGAAATCTTTCTCAAGANATCTTTCTCAAGAAATTCACAGAAATCTTTCTCAAGAAATTCACAGAAATCTTTCTCAAGAAATTCACAGAAATCTTTCTCAAGAGGAAGTCTAGAGAAAGAGTTGGTATGAGTGCTAAGTGCTATATGAATGTCTCTGAAAACTAAGAAATCTCCGGGTCGATGACTATCCATGATAATATATGGCCTCCACAAGTCTCTATGCCACAACTCTCTATGGACATATCGCTCTTTACAGTATCGGCTGCTCTTTACAGTATCCGCTGCTCTTCACTCTATCAGTACTAGTAAGCTCTCTGGAAACCTACTGTTTGCAGTCGCTGGCCGCTATGCTGCATCCGGTATAGTGCCTCCTGCACACAGGCCCTTCGGCTACTTTCATGGCCACTCCACCTTCACGGCTAAAAGCTGGTTTTGAGTTTATGAGTGGGTGCTGGAACACTGAAGCGCGTGCCATTTGTACCCGAATCGGCAAAATTGGATTTTCTACGTGACTTTTAGTGTAGTGCTGTTTCGTTAATAGTTGGTAATTCTGGACTACACCGTGAACCGCTTCCCAAATTCCAAGAAAGCGAGTAATCTCATAAACACCCTTAAAGATCCCTTGAAACCGGCTCCTCTCTACGGACCATAAGAAGTGGGATCCATGGCACATGCCCAGACCCGGGCACGCTGTATGCAGTACCAGGTGAACCTCCAGCCAAACGCTCGCCAGTACGGCCGTGCTCCAGCACATGAACTACGTACCCAGCATCTACAGTGCAACCCCATAGACTAGCGCCCAGAGGGAGGTCACGTGAGGACACGGGGGTCACGTGAGCTCATGTACTTTGATTGCAGTCCAGAGTGGCATGGCAGGAACGCCGCACTGGGCGCCTCCAGCAACACCAACGTTCGCATCAAGTGTTGGACAAGGTGGAGAGTACACCGTCCTGCACACACGCGCGTCCTCATCAGCCGCGACACCAACGCGTTTCCTCCTCCATGAATCTCGGCCTGGAAAACAACCTCCGCACGTTTTTCCACCGCCGGAGCATGGCCCGCTCGAGTCTGCCGATTCTGGAAGACGACGAAATCTCCGTTTCCTCCGACACAGACACCTCAAACATGGCCCCGGCGCTGCCCGATGGGACACACGTGGATGGGTCAATGCACTCTGTAAATAAGAATGACGAGGCAAGGACTGCGCAGCAAGACAAGCTGACCGAACAAAGCAGATTGTTGAAAGAGCCAGGGATTTTGAAGGGTCCGCAAAACCCCGGAAATCCCCACACCCAGAACACCCACACCCAGAACACCCACACCCAGAACACCCACACCCAGAACACAAACCAAACCCCCATACATGCCCTGCTACCCGTGACACAGAATTCTGGCCGTAATGGCCTCATGTCGGTGCTCCTGGGAACCCAACACCCCAGCAAAAAATCCAAGAAGAGGGAACAGCCAACGGCACCCGACTTGCTGGACTTGGAGAAAAAGGTCTATTCGTCGCTGAAGAGCGTGTCCGCATTGGACCTCCTCAAGAAACCCAAAGCCCCCCCCTCGGCCCCTCAGGCCCCCTCCCACCTCGTGGTCCTCTCGGACGAGTCGGAAAAAGATGCCAGTTCCATCACCAGCATCCTTGGGCGCTACCCCACCAAAAAGCGAAGGAACCACAAGGGCGCATGGACTCTCAAGGTGTGCTTGAAGGTGCCGCCGCACGTCTTGCGGCACATATCCACGCCTCCGTCGTGTCCTGTGACGCTCAAGCTCCCCTCGGAATACCTCTGCAAGGTGGCCCGGCTGCTCAGTCCCTTGTACACGAGCGGCAACGGTTCCGGCGTCGGCAACGGTTCCGGCGTCGGCGTCGGCAACGGAGTGTTTGCCATGATGATGAAGAGCGCCTCCGAAAACAGCAACCCGAAGTTGACCCTGATCCAGAAGCTCAAGGGCCTAGACCCGCATCCCATCTCGCGCGAGATGATGCATGTCACTGGAGACGTGCCACTGCCCCATAAGCGCATACCCACCAGACAACGCCAAAGAGAGGTAAAGGCCGAGCCTGATCGGGCTGGCCTTTCAAGCATCGCTGCGGACCATACACATTCGCATGCGCATTTGGTCCACAGCCTTTCATTACCGGTCCAGAACCCACCCTCGATCCACCTTTCATACTCACCCTCGGTCCACCTTTCATACTCACCCTCGTCGGTCCACAACAAGCAGAGTTACATCCACACGCGAAGCCCGCTCTCGTTGTCCAGCCCTCCTCACAAAGCCCTAGCCAAGACCATCTTGGAGACCCCCCGGGCCCGGCCTGCACTGAACTGGCCCCAGCATTTCAAGCCGCAGGCCGTCGACTCGCTCCTCATCAAAACACCCCAGAAACACTTCCTCAGCATGTGGTTCGCCAACCTGTTCGAGATTCTCCGGACTCAGTCGACCAAGATCCCCCGAAGCGTCAAGATCCGCGAGAAAAAACGCCGCAAGGACGACTTCATTGTCAGCGACAACTACTTGGAGTGGGACGACGAAGACACCGACGAAGACTCGTTTGTGCCGGTGTTGATCATCCACGGCGACTCCGGCGCTGGCAAGTCCGCCGCCATATACGCCGCCATCCATGCCTTGGATGGCTACATCCATGAAATCAACACGGGGCACCAGCGCTCTCGCAAGGATTTGCTTTCGTCGTTGAAGGAATTCTGCACCACGCGGATTCTCCAGAAAAGTGCAGGAGAGAAAACTCCTGGCGGCTTTCAAAACACCCCCGGTGGCTTCCAGAACAATGGTGGCCTTAAAGAGACCCGCGGTCGTTTCCACAACAGTGGTGACTTTAAAAGTACCCAGGCCAAGAGTGCCTTCCAGAAGGGAGTGGTGCTCTTTGAGGATTGTGACATTTTGTTCGAGCAAGACAAAACCTTCTGGACGGTGGTGCAGGAGGTGATGAACTTTCTGAAGCGGCCACTAGTGCTCACGGTACAGGACCTCGGGGTGATTCCCAAAAGCATTTTGGAGGTGGCCGAGGAGCAGAACTCCGTGGTGTCGCTAGAGGTCGAGTCCGAGGCCGCCTTGCACCAGTACCTCTGGCTCTGCTCGTTTGCCTGTGGCTATGATCTTTCGGACCGGGTCCTCGAAAGAGTCATTCTGGAGACTCGAACGAGAAACGGTAACCTCGACTTGCGCCGCTCCTTGATGCAGTGCCAGTGGCTCTGCTACAAGCAGAAAAGGGAATATGTGCAGATTGACCTCTCCGTTCCAGAATCGACCCTCTCCACTACCCCCTTTTCCTCCACTGGCCCTTCTCTCATTGACCCCTCCATTGACCCGGAGCTCTTCTCAACTGAGTCAAACGAAGAGCCCAGCCCAGCCCTCTTCTCATCCGAGCCAAGGCAAGAACTCAGTCCCGCTCTCTTCTCATCCGAGCCAAGGCAAGAACTCAGTCCCGCTCCCACCTTGAACGAAGTCAGCCACATGTTGGAGGTGTTATCCGCAGGAGACATCATCGGGGCCAACACCCACTCGGCCGTCTTGCATGCGGAGCAGCCAAACGAGCTCTTGGACATTTGCGTGATCGACGACTCGGTGCACTTGAAGCAAAAGACCATGCCCCACGAGAAAAACCTCGGTCATGTGATCTTCGACCTTCTCCAGCCGTCACCAATGGACTTGGACCCTATGCCCTTTAACCGCATGCGCTCACTCATCATTGACTTCTTTGCCTGCAGAGCCAAAAAGCTTCCCCGGTACATCCAGGAACTCTTTGGCCGTGCCCAGACAAGAAGCCGCTCGGACAACTCGGCCACCGACGAGACGGACTTCCAAGGATTGCCGGAAAACTCCTTGTGCTACAGTATAACGCCCGGCGCGCTATATGCAGACGTGGCCCCGTATGCCCGAGAAATGGCCAGGTTCCAAAAGTCTCTAGACGCAAGGGACGCCCAGAATGTGGCAGAAAGAACGGGCTTCAGCGAGGCCCAGTTCATTGGCTGGCGCAGGTTCCACCGGGCTGTGGACGATGTTCTCCACACCGAGCCGCACGTGATCTGAGCCTCTGCCCGATACATTAATAGACCGTAATTTCTAATCCTATCCAGCCGCGTATCAACGAGCGTGCAATTCATCTTATTTATTGTTCATCCTATCATCTTATTTATTGTTCATCCTATCTCATCCTATTGTTCCAGTAATGTGGCCATCGCCTGTAGGGCCACTCCAGCAGCGTTGAGTCCTGGACTGGTGAACTGGTATTTGACCCTGACTGCACTCCGGTAGCTCCAGCGCTCGTGTTCTAGGGCCAACGAGTCCAAACCCGGGCTCCTCATATGAGCTTCGTGCGGGACTTCAACATGCCGCCGCCAAAACTGCGCACGGCCTTGTGCTTGAAGTCGATTGCTTGCAAGCGTCTCCAGGCCTCTTCAATATGATAGGGCTGGATGGGCTTGGCCAACTCGTCGGGCTGGTCGAACAAGTACTTTCTTTTGCGCTTCAACTCCTTCAAGGGCCCGAGCTTCAGCATCGATTGCTGGAGGAGCCGTTCCTCGGAGCTCTTTATGGCCATGGCCTCCTCCGTCAACGAGCACACAATCTCAAAGGTGAGGAACCCCAAAATGTCAATGACATCGTCGTTGGGCCGCGACTCACAGATCTGCGATATCTGAGCCCATTCCCGGAACTTCTTGGCCTTCCGAAACGTGAACGACGCCTGCCTGCACTCGGACCAGTGCACATACTCCTCCTTGGTCATGTTTTTGGTGCGCTCGTCGGCCATTTTCAAGCGCTTGAGCGACGCAAGCGTGGCCGCCTTCTCCTCGTCGTCCACCTCCTCGGCCTCCTCGGCGGTTTCCAAGTGCTGCTCGCTGAACATGAACTGGAGCTCCCAGGGCAAGCGGATCTTCAGCTTCTTGTAGCGCGTGATCATTTTGGACTGGTCATTGACATTGGCGCCACCGCCTGCGCCTCCTTCCTGCTCCATAAGCGACTCCGTGCCGCCTCCCTCCTCTTTGGTATTCTTCCTGACATCTTTCCACGACAAATACGTGATGAGCCGGATCACCTTGGCACGGTCGTGGCGAATGAGAAAAATCACGTCTTCGGGGGCTATGGACCGGTTGCCTCGAAGGGCGGCTGTTTTCGTGGACTGGAGGAGGATCTCAATCACCTGGCCCCTGACGATATCCTCGATGATGGATGTGGTTTCGATTGGGGGGTCGTTGGTTTCGCCGGAAACAAACATCATCTGCTGCACCTCCACACGGTACTTGTACTTGTCCTGTGACATGCTTGCTGCGCAGTAGCAGTGTGTGGTGTACTTGAGTGGTGGCTTGTATGCGCTAGGTGATATGGTTCGCGCCGCACCCGTACACCACATTTACTCGTAGGGTACTGTAAGGGAGAGTCGTGGAGGAGTGGAGCCGTGGAGCCGTGGAGCCGTGGAGCAGTAAAGCAGTGGAGCAGTAAAGCAGTGGAGCCGTGAGCTGCATACTACTGTTTGACCATGTGTTGGTTTGAGTTGTAGGTGCAGGTGCCCTAGGTGGGTGGTGCGCCGGGTAACCCCCGCCAGCAATATATATAGAGCGCGACCGGCCGTTTTTATTCGTCACTGCTTTTACTTGTATGTACCAAGCATAGTGATAATGATGAATCTGAGTGCATTTGGCTCGAGACTTTCTGTCGATGTGGAAAAAACCTAGCTACCTTACTATTTTCTTGTCTGAAACATCACTTAATATGTTCATAACTAACTCCAGCGACATCTCAAACCAGACAGGTCTGATCTTTCAGTCAAGGGTCTGATCTTTCTACTCCTATCTCCCGATCTTTCTACTCCTATCTCCCTATCTTTCTTCACTTTTTTCTTTACTCCCTATATTCACTCTTTTCTTTACTCCTTTGATGCTCATGGCCCGGACTCGGTCATAGTGACTCGGTCATAGTAACTCTGCTTTGTACATCGACAGCCCATAGTCTGTCAGAAGACTTGCACCATACTAGTGTCAGTGTCAGTGTCAGTGTCAGTGTACAGCCAGTGTACAGCCAGTGAGTACACGCACCCGTAGCAGTGATACTCTATACCTCTTTCTCTATTCCAAGGCTCACACAGCAATCAAAATGAACAACAACACACAGAGCACCACGGCCAAAATGCCGATGCACCAGTTGCTGGCGGTCTCCCGGTTCTTCTCTATCACATAGTTGACCCGCCGCATGCCCCGCAGAAGCTTCCCCCCCACGGAGTCCATCTCCGCATCCAACTCGTCCAACATGTAGGCCTGGTCCTCCAATTCGCCGCCCATCATGGCGGCCTGCTGGTTGAGGCTCTGCATGGTGCGATGGATGGAGTCGAGCTGCAAGTCCTGCGTGTGGAGCATTTCCTGCTGCTGGAACTGGTTGAATTCCCGATCCACCACTCCCTCGCCATACCCAGGCACGCCGTCGGCTGCATTCTCGGGCTGGTCCTGGCTGATGCGGTTCGACATGGTGGTGACCTCGCGCGGGCGGTGGGGGTCGGACACGTGCCGGTCCCATTCGGAGCGGAGGCCGGCGATTTTTCGGCTCAACTGGCCCAAGATCTGCTTGCGGCCGGCGATGTCCTCGGACGAGAGGTTGAACTGGCCGGGGTTGGACTCGGAGATGTGCACGGCCTGCCGGAGATCCTCCAACGTCTCGGCCAACTCCTGGTAGTTGTTGGAGAAGTCGGCCTGGGTGTCCTGCGTCACGTGCCGGCTGTTTTGGATGAACTGCTGGAGGTTATTGATCTGCGTCCAGCAGTCTTCCTCCACCTCCTTGAACGGGTCCATAGCAGACTAGAGAGGACTAGGAGTAGACCCTGGAGATGACTAGACTAGATATAGAAGCCAGATGAATAAACTAGCTGGGTGAATAACTAGCTGGGTGAATAACTAGCTGGGTGAATAAACACTAGCTGGATAATAAACACTAGCTGGATAATAAACACTAGCTGGATAATAAACACTAGCTGGATAATAAACACTAGCTGGATAATAAACACTAGCGATAATAAATCAAGACGATATTCCCGCCGTCTGGTCGACTTGCTCGATACGTACTTAGTATGGATGAGAAAGTCCTAGCAGTACCAGACTGCCAGCACCAAGTGCGCGGGCCTGCATGGCGCCGCCTCCGTACACCCGCACCCACATCGGCCGTTCGCAGGCCCAGTGCACTTGGTCTTGGTCATTCAGCTCTTGATCATTCATCCTCGTAGTCTTGTCGATCATTGTTAGCCGGTTACCTATCGTCCTGGACTAGCAATGCAGCTGAACCCAGACATCCAGCCGCTCGTGCAGCAGGCCGACTCGCCTGGCCAGGCCCCGCTGGAGCCGTCGCCCAAGAAAGCCAAGCTTGAAGACCCGCTCGACGAGATCCCTGTCCACAGCACGCCGCCGGTGCACGAGATGGTCGGAGGCTCCTCGGTGCGGCAGTACCTAAACAAGCACCTCACGGCACAGCTCTTGGAGGGGCTCCGCCGCATCAGCAAGGAGCAGCCGGAGAACCCGCTCAAGGAATTGGGCGAGTACTTGATCGAGGCCTCCAAGCGGGGCGAGCCGCGAGCCTGAGTCACAGCAACCGGCACATGACGAGAATGAGATTGGATCTGAGGATTGAGAGATACTGATATTGAGAGATACTGATATTGAGAGATACTGAGGATTGAGAGATACTGAGGATTGAGAGATACTGAGGATTGAGAGATACTGAGGATTGAGAGATACAGTACTGAGGATTGAGAAATACAGTTACTGAGAGCTTGGATTGAGATTGAATATACATTGAGATCAATGCACGAGAAATCAGTGAGTGTGTTGAGAGATGTATTGAGAAAATACTGAAATGCTGAAAGCTTATTGAGATGATTGAGAGAAATACTGAAATACTGAAAGCTTATTCAGATGATTGAAAGAATACTGAAAGCATATTCAGATGATTGAGAATACTGAAATACTGAAAGCTTATTCAGATGATTGAGAATACTGAAAGCTTATTGAGATGATTGAGAGAAATACTGAAAGCATATTGAGATGATTGAGAATACTGAAAACATATTCAGATGATTGAGAATACTGAAAACATATTCAGATGATTGAGAATACTGAAATACTGAAAGCATATAATGCAGTGCTGGCAACTTGGGCACTGAACGGCGGCTTCTCCAGGCCACGCTTCGCCGAGAGGTAGTCCTTTTTCTGCTGCCAGGGGCCGGCACGTCCACGTGATTGACGCCTGTTTTGAGGTAACCACGAGGTACCACTCCACCATCTGCGGCCTGGAGCTGGCGGTTTGCTCGGCCACCGACGGCTTGAGGCCAGTTTTGCGCTTTCTGCGGCGCTCGGGTTGCGGCTCTTCGTCGCTGGACTCCGACTCCTCGGGGGTATGGTCCCTTTTGACCATGGGGTTGGGGACGACTGCTTTACCTGGAACTTGGAGAAGACGCCCTCGTACTGCGCCGCTAGGGGCGATGAGGGGGGTTTTGGAGTCCGGAGAAGAGTTTGAGAGGCTGCTTTTGGGTTACTCTCTGAATCCTGGTCTGCAGACCCATTTTCAGCGAGTGCGTCTTCTGTTTCAGCATCTCCGTCTCCATCTCCGTCACCAGCATCTCTGCAGCATCTCCGTCTCCAGATTCATTTTCGCTCGGCTCTATGCTGGTCTTATTTTCTCCCTTCTCTCTGTGCTGGGGTGTTATCCCGGGTGCACCTCTCAGTTTGGGATTCCCATCTCTCAGGCCATCTGCAACTGCATTCGCTTCCTCTGGAATGGAGTTTTGCCGATTGAAGAATACTGAAAGCATATTCAGATTGAAGAATACTGAAAGCATATCAGATTGAAGAATACTGAAAGCATATCAGATGATTGAGAAAATACTTCTTTCAAAGAAATTGTGTCCAAAACAAGTTTGACTGAGCAAGGTGTCGTGGACTTGGTCGTTGCTACCATCGCTTTGAAGTACACTCAATCCAACTCGTTTGCTACGCCAAGAACGGTATGGTTATTGGTTTGGGTGTCAGCAATCCAGAATTCACTGCACTAGATTAGCTGGTGACAAGGCTGACAACTGGTGGCTCAGACAACACCCAAGAGGTTTGGGCTTCAAGTGGGCCAAGGTGTCAAGAGACCTGAGAAGTCCAATGCAATTGACTTGTACGTTTCCAACCAAATTCCAAAGACGGAACCTGAGAAGGGTGAGTACGAGAGCAAGTTTGCTGAACTTCCGGAGCCATTGACCGAGGAGGAAGATCCGAGTGGTTGAGCAAGAACTCTGATGTCGCCTTGTCTTCCGATGCTTCTTCCCTTTCCAGACAACGTCTACAGAGCCGCTAGATCCGGCGTGAAATACGTGGCTGCTCCATCTGGTTCAGTTATGGACAAGGCCGTGTTTGCTGCAGACACCTATGATATGGTTTACGTGGAAAACCCAATTCGTTTGTCCAGCACTAAAATAATAACACTACCTAATGTGCGATTGTCAATCCCAATACATATGCATATTCAGATGAAGAATACTGAAAGCATATTCAGATGAAGAATACTGAAAGCATATTCAGATGAATACTGAAAGCATATTCAGATGAAGAATACTGAAAGTATATTCAGATGAAGAATACTACCGAGGTATTGACACTGAAACTATTGAGAACACACCGAGTGTATTAGACATTGAGATATACTGAATCTGAGACATGAACAAGATTGATCATGGCGAGTGGGGAATGCATCCAGAAATACCGAGTGCTTGTCACGTCCAGTACCGTTAGTTCTGTTCACGTTGCTTCAATGAGAAATCCAAGTGTTATAGACTAGCGATGTCTGAGGCGCTGTTCCCAATATCTGCAGAATTAGTTCTTATCCCGAAGAGAGAATGCTGCCAAGGGTCCGGTGTGAGTTACATCGGGTATTGGGCAGTCTAGGCCTCTTCCGCTGCCTGGGTGCTCCCATGGAGAATCTAGAGATCTATTCGATCGAGAGAAGCTGAGATACCGAGGAGTATTACGAGACTGACCCGATTGTCCCGATTGAGAAATGTGATATACTGGTTAGACCACAGCACACATAGGAACGTCTAGTGCTTGCTGGATCAGACGCGGCATTGCAGAGACCGGACTAGTTTCATTTGCATCGTCAGAAACTACGCAACATTTGTCTAGCCACCTGGATTCTAGAGGAATCATTAACGTGAACATAGCTACTTAGGCACTAGACGCCAAGAATCCTGAGAACTGAGAACTGGAACTGAGAACTGAGAACTGGAACTGAGAACTGAGAACTGAGAACTGAGAACTGAGACCATGAAAACATGAAAACATGAAAACATGAAAACATGAAAACATGAAAACATAACTGAGGAGTATCTTGAGTATATGCTGATCATTGAGAGCACATAGAGGGATTGACACAATACACCAAGGAATAGTGAGATACTAAGATAGAGACGGCCAGTTTTACAGACTAGGAACGCGATGAATATGGTATTTAGAAGTGTATTGCATAGCAGATACAGTAGAGGATAGAATTCGAAAGGCATCCATATCCTGGCCTACATGGATTAATCAAGGTCATTGAATATTAACAGTATAGCAATAAGAGACTTAGAATTGCAAGGCTTGACCCTTTTGCTTCTTGTCACCACCCAACTCAAAGTGCTTACATCTCTTCAAGGACAATTGAGCCTTGGTCTTGCAGGTGACACACTCCAATCTCAACAC
Organism: Metschnikowia colocasiae; assembly: GCA_002370175.1. Classification (NCBI taxonomy): domain Eukaryota; kingdom Fungi; phylum Ascomycota; class Pichiomycetes; order Serinales; family Metschnikowiaceae; genus Metschnikowia; species Metschnikowia colocasiae. The sequence continues at coordinate 28,730 of NKZV01000916.1, forward strand.
AACCTTCTTGGTGGTCTTGGCCTTCTTGTGGAAAACGGGCTTGGTTTGACCACCGAAACCGGATTGCTTACGGTCGTATCTTCTCTTACCCTGAGCGAACAACGAAGCCTTACCGGCCTTGTATTGGGTCACCTTGTGTTGAGTGTGCTTACGACACTGCTTACCTTTGCAGTAAGTCTTTCTAAGCTTTGGAACGTTAACTGAGGTTAGTATGCTGAGGGCGCGGATCATAGCGATGAAGTCCAGAAGTCCAGAAGTCAGCAGAAGTCAAGCAATCAAGTCCTGAAGACAAGCAATCAAGTCCTGAAGTCCAGAAGACAAGCAGTCAAGTCCTGAAGTCAAGCAGAGTCAACTCAACCAAATCGACAATCAGTAATCATAAGGTGACATCCAAATGATACAATGCAGATCAATGCCCGTTGCTCACCTACTTGGACGCCATTCCCATTGCTTTATGATAGGGTGCTGCGTTCGTACTTGGCTTGTCAAGTGCGTCTGTTTCATGTCTGTTTCAAGTTCATCTTCACCGGTCATCTTCACCGGTCATCTCGTGTACATTGACTGACACAACTGATCTTGCTCGATAGACTTCAACTCTAGTCCGGTTCAACTGTATGCAACCAGGCCCCGGTGCTGCTGGCCTCGGCCTGGCGTTTAGTATTTCACATACCCATTGTGAGAGATGATTCGTATGGTGAGAATGAGAAGAAAATTTTTTGAGGAAGAGTGCGGTGGGCCGCGGCGCCTGCATGTAGCGCGCTTTCGTGCGCGTGCAATTAGGGCTGGAGCCCTGGACGCCTTGTGTGCAGGCACAATGACTACACTACTTCAGACACTGAATCCTAGGCTAGCGAGTCCTAGCGAATCCTAGGCTAGCGAGTCCTAGCGAATCCTAGGCTAGCGAGTCCTAGCGAATCCTAGGCTTAGCTGCCATTTTCTATGTCATAGTATTTGAATACTGACTAGTTCTTGTGACTAACGAGGCTAGTCTTAAGTGCAGTCTATGGCCGTTGGCACTCTAATGTCCCTAGTGTTCCGTTATTTTCTGTTTCAGTATTTACCTAGTGTTGTATTTACCTAGTGTTCCGGTTATTTTCTGTTCCAGTATTACCCTGTTCACTTGTAGCAAAACCGTGCTGCAGACGAATACTGAATTTGACCTGCATACCTGCTCTTCACTTAATCACTAGCTGCGAAATGACTCGGTGGACAGTAGACGCGTGATCGTCGTGTTCTGGATCCCAGTCGGTAGCGTAGGCATTATGGTGCGGTGCTCAGATGTCTACCCTCGGTTTGGGCATGTCACCCTCCAGCGTCCGTATTTGTCAACACACTCCAGATACAATCTCACAAGGAGATATCATATCTTGGAAGTACATGGAGGCCAGAATCCATCAGATTTCTCCCAGATTGTTTTTGCTGCACCACATGAAACGACCTGAGTCAATAGGTCGGAACTGGATATAAGCCCCGGAACTGCTCGTCCGTGCGGCCTTGGTGCGATGTACCCTTCGAATTCTCTATATCGTCTGACTGGCAAGGATGTCGTCGATCTCGAACGCGATATCTGGCGTGTTCGTTGGACGCTTGTTGTATCGTTTCAAATTGGTCATGTTCAATGAAATTGTTCGCTCTGGAGTGAGGCGCATTTCGTATGCATCATTGATGACCTTAGTAATTTTGAAGGACCTCCGTAGAGTGGAGCAAATTTCCGTCCTGGAAGCGGTTAACCGCCGACGATTTAACTCATACTTTGACATCATGCTTCAAAGAGAAGGTTCCAATACTCTCAAAAGAGTGAGCTATTATGGGTGGATGAACCGGGGTTAAGTTCGTGGTACTGCGTATGGGCCCCGCCTGTTCACGAATTCGTTCCACTGGCACTCACAATTATTGGCATTTAGACTAATCTCTTTCAACTCCCGCTGACGTTGAAAGGGTGTGATCATCTTTGCCTTGTGCTATATGCACTCCAGCCCATCTTGGCTATACCATTCCCCAAGAACATAGTACTTTACGACATGTAAGCTTCGGAGAGGTTCTCTTGGGCGCTTGAGATGAGTTTCACATATTACTTTCAAGCAATGCCAAGTAATCCATTGAGGTCAATGACACTATGGTCACTGATTCTGCATAGACTCCAAAGAGTCGCCAAAAGTTCACCCTTTCAATTATCGCTCACCAATTCGCAGGCTTACTCATACCGTGATAAAGTCTTGAAGGGAGCCAGTCCAACTGATCAAGGTAAGTGGCTATGGTCTTCAAATTGAAAGAGGCTTCAATTGAGATACCGAATTCAATCAACGCGTAGAGCCAGAGACGAGTGGAAGCTTGCATCTTGTGGGAATATCGAAATGAATTCAAGACCGGCTACTTGATCCAGCGAATCACGTTCGGATTCACTTTTGGAAATGAACCTGGCGGAGTCGACACTGTCTTGCAAACTGATGATGAATAAATGACTCGATACATTCTTTGAACGACGGCTTCCTCCTATCGGTGCCACCGATGTAGCCAGTGCTAATATAAGCAGTGTTTCCAAATTATAGGCAGTCTCAAATGAAAGCAGTTCTCCAAATATGAGCAGATTTTCCAAAGGCAAACAGAATTCCCAAAGGTAAAATTTTTCAACGTAAAGATTTTCCAAATATGCATCATGTGCATCCGTTCCGTCAGGACATACACTCTTAGTTTATAACCTAGCTTGGCCACAGAGGGACATCTTGGTCTATCCAATCAGCAGCAGTGACCAGCCAAATAGTCATTCAACTAACCGGTTCATTAGCTCTTCAAACTGGCGGTTCATTAGCTCTTCAAACTGGCCATAAATCTTGCGCTCGCACAATCTTTATCTTGACACCCCAAATTCCTTACTTTTGGTTCTTAAAGTGACATCCCAGTTCATGCAACATACGATGGTTTGTTGTGCCCTCGCATCTTCAGAGTCTCCTGTTCAATCAATGCAAGCAACACCGTGGAGAGCACAAGCGAGTCCTCGGAGAAATCGTCGTTGACCCCGTTGGGCACCTCGAAGATTCGAATGTACCCCTGAAGTCTACCCCCCTCGATCTTCTCCCCTCCCTGGTCAATGTACGTGGCGAAAGGCACAGGAACCAAGGTCGAGGCCTCGCTCAAAAGGCGCAGCACCTGCGACTTCTTCTGGCCCACCACGGCATCGTAGAGCAGAGCACTGCCTGCATCGCGTGAAAGAGTGATGTCTTTAATGGACGTGGCCGTCTCAAGTGATGCACGGTCAAGCCCATCGGCTAGGGTTGCAGCAGAGTTGCTCAAGAGGAGAATCCTCAAGCTTCCGTTGCCAAAGGTGGAGGATGCGCCCGAGGCTCCGTAGATTCGAAGCTTGGTGTCCTTATATACCGCATCGCAGTGGGGTTTCAATGCGTTGTTGTAGAGCACCAAGTTGCGCCCGGAACTGAACATGAACACGTAACACGTAAGGTTGTTTTGGAGGATCTTGAAGTAGATCTTGCAGTGCTCCTTTTTCTCGGCGTTTTCGTAGCGATATGTGGTCAAGAGGGGCGCGTTCTTCTTCAAAAAGTGTAATTTGTTCAGCTGAATCGAGAATAAGGGCTGCTCGCTGCTTTCCACGGCTTTCATGGACGGGTAGAGCATGAGCTCCGATTTCAATGCACTGGCCACGAGGGGGAGCTCCCTGATGCTCGTGTACGAGACCAATTTTTCATGGAATATTGGGATGGTACTGTCGGTGAGGGTGTCCTCGGAATATATAGACCGACTTTCGGCCTCTTCTCCTGACGAAAGGAGCGTGGCGAGGCTCTCCTCACTTCTTCTTCTCGGAAGCATACGTGGATTAAACTTGGTTGGCTCCACCAAATCAGGTCACGACTAGCGGGGATTTCCGAATTGAATATCGGAAGTTGAATTGTGGCGGATTTGGAATTCGGGATCTTGAAATCGGGGGGTTGAATTATGGGGTAATAATGGCTGAAAAATTCGGGATGAGCGGCCAGTGTGCAGGAGCCACACTTGGTTTCTTTTTCTTGGTGATCCATGCACCGACGCGATGACCAGCCATGATGAACCTCGTATTTGATCCCCGAACACTCGAGGTTGGGGTGCTGACTGCAGATAAAGTGATTGTTGGCATTGAGACGAATTCGCTTACCTAATTATTCCCTCTGAGATTGTACGATTTTTGAATGGCCTTTGCATTCCCGGAAATCTCGAGGCATTTAATTGAGGCAGGTTTAGGCCAAGCACGTTTCGTATCTTTGCACATCCATAAATGCCTTTCACAAATTTAAGCTTTCAACTATTGAAACTTCCTCCCCACTTGCTGCTTGTTTCTGGTTTGGCGTTTGAATCAATGGAACTTACTCTCTCAATTAGGCACTTGTAAGCGCCCCGATTTTCAAAGCAGAAAGGCTGCGCAGTGAAAAACGCCGACTTGTACCACACGATTGCAGCCATGCACCTTATCACCACTTGATTCCTTATGGCTGCTTTAATTGTAGATGACACCGACGATTTGCCTAGCCAAGATCCTAGCCAAAATTTCCTAAGATTTCGTACCGAGGACCTAGCAAAAAATTTGAGGCCAAGACTTTGAGGCCAAGACTTTGAATCCAAGAGCTTGAGGCCAAGAGTAGCCTAACCCCTTCCCCAGCCACGATCCTGAGCGCCCCTCGTGGCACTTGGCTGATCATTGTGCCTGCATGTTTTATCGTAAAAGTCCCCGCGAATTCATGCAGTGTCCCGAAACCCCGCGAACCGTACAAGTGAATGGCCTAATATCCCTGACGCAGAATGCCAGTCAAAAAATGCCATGAATCAAACATGCTGGCACGCCACATCCCAGTCAAAAACCTTTGGAACAAAGTGGTGTGTCCTGTACATAACATCATGCGTCCCAAAAACTCCGAGGACCGCAATCGCATCTTCGTGCATGTGTCGCAGCATGCTTGACGCCGCGCCTCCGTCAAACGGTATAGTAGAGCACGGCGCAAAAACGGCGAAACCAAGCCTCTCCTCTTTTTTGTATTTAATACCACATTCCTGTGAATTGCTTATCTTTTTCGATTCTGTTGCCCTTTCCTGGTCAAGCGTGGTGGTCGGTAATCCCCGAGGCGGGCAAAATCGACTCGACCGTCCTGCACCGAATGTAGTTTTTCCCTCAAATCTGTACTTTTCCGTTTTTTCGGCAAAAATTTCTGATCTCAGCTCGTCTCTATTTGCCTGATTTCGGGTTGCTCCCTGCGGACCAAGGGAAGGTATTCTTCTGCGCAGCGGCGCGAATTTCCCCCACCTTCTGTTCATCTGTAAATGCGGGGTCCCCAGAGACAGCTTGCTTACAATGTGAATCCCACTGGACCCTGCTCTATTTCTTGCTCCACAATTTGTTTTCCCTTTTCCGCCTTTGTACTTCACTTGCCTTTATTTATTCTTTGTTTCGTCTTTGGATTGTAAAGATTGCTCAGCCGCCCCGCGAGGACTTCACCGAGGTCTGTCACCGAGAACTCCACCGAGGCCTGCTCCAGAATAATTGGCGTGAACTTCCCAACTTTTGTTGGTCCATGAAAACGAAAATCATCCGGATCCCCCTTTCTAAGCCATCGGAAAAATCCCCTATAGCTGAAGCTAAAGCAGGCTTTCTATTCATAACTGATCATTCAATACCACAAAGCTTGCGTCTTTAATACTCAACTGCTTCAAACCTCACCGTTTTGGAACCTGCCTATTTGATAACTCCAAAAATCATAGCCTTTTTTTCGAAACCATCAAGGGCCCAAAATTAAACAGTCAAGCTTCGGATATCCCAAGGTGGTCGAATTAGTCCTGCAACCAACGCAAGGTGTCGAATAATATAATAGCGCTTTGAGAGAATAGCAGCCTTTTTATAACCAAGCGCAAAGACCCCTGAACTCTGAAACATCCCTTTATTACAAAAGCCTACTTTGAAACCCCCCTTGATCACAAAGGCCTAATTTGAAACATTTTCTGTCATATAATCTGTGTTGTCCGCGATACTTGTGCACTGTTTCTGCATTAGCCCTGCACTACCGCTGCTGCCACCCCCCCTTTTCACAAATTGCTACTCCCTTGGAATATAAATATGCTGTCTCCCCCCAAGAAATACGTCTGTGGATATTGTGCCCGGGCTTTCACCCGCTCCGAACATAAACAGCGCCACGAGAGATCTCATACAAATGAGAAGCCCTTTCACTGCTCCTATTGTACCTCGGCATTTGTACGGAGAGATCTTTTACAGAGGCACTGCCGGACGGTGCACAATATTCGCTTGGTTTCAAGGGCAAATTCTAAAGACCAAAGGGTGACCAAGGGTCTGGTGGTGAGCCTTGAAAACACTTGGAAACCCAAAACCAGCACTAGAAGTCCGACGATTTTACAGCCAAACGGGGCTGTGGACTGCACACTGCCGACGACCAATACTTTATCCCATGTTTCACCGAAAATCCTGCCTGAATTGCAGCCCGACCGGCCCTCCAAAGCCTACTCTAGTTTACTGCCACCAAAAGTGCTGCCGCTTCTGCCCAGAGCTAGAATCCTGCAGCTGGACGACCAGGCGCTGCCCAAAGTGGAAACCGAGGGCCAAACCCCTCGGCTCTCGCATGCGTACCCCGGCCCTGCACATACGGCTGCAAATCCCTTGGGTGCCCGCCGCGCCTCGTCACCTCCCCTTGACACAGAGTTAAACATTGTGGCCAGCGCCAAGGCCCTATTACAGTTGGCCCCAAAAAACACCAGCACCGAAGTCTCGCAGGTGAGTCCCACCGGGGGATTGGGCACGCCCTTCAACCCCTCCCTCGCCGCGTCTCTGTTGGATGTCTTGCAGATACTTCTGCTTGCCAAGATTTTCGAGCAGTACTATTTTCCAGAGGATCTCAAGTACCCTCTCAATGAATTCTTCTATATTGGATACTCCATCATAGTCAAGGCTTCATACAATACGCTCCCCACCTCACATTCCGAGATCCAGACGTACAACTCCATCTTATCCCAAGGTCAACCCCATACCTTCAAAGTCGGTTTAGCATACTCGATCTTGGCCGTGGGATGCTTAGCACTGGTGGGCAAATGCGCCAAGAATGAAAGGCTAGCGACGGAGTTTCTCGATAAGGCCTGCGACTCATTAATTGAAAAGAGCGTATCCAGTCAAAACACCCCAGCAAACCAACTCAAATTACTCAGCAGCCTCTATCTCTTGACGAATATATGTGTTTCGCAATTCAACAACGAATCCACTTTGGCTATTTTGGAGGAAACTACCCACTCCACAACCCAGTCCTTGCCGCAGCATCTCATCGATACGGAAATGGAACTCTTGTGGAAGATATACATTTTGGTATCAGAGTTGAAACAGTTTGGAAAGCCACCAAAATTCTACACTTGGTTTCTTAGTCAGAAGCTCAATGGGATTGCTTTGGCCGATATCATGCGGGGTTTTTCGAGTCCTGGGCCCTCGGACTTTCCCATCGCGGGCAAAATGGCCCATGTGGTGATTAGCACCATTTCAAACGAGATGAATTCGCTCACGACGGAAAAAGCTCTTTGGATCTACTCGTCCAGACTAGAGCTCCATTCTGCTCTCGGATGCATTAACAAATTGGTGAGCAAAGGTCTGAATCTGGACCTTTTCGAGATGTTCAGGAGAAAACTTCTTATCGAAGCTCCTGCGCAGTGCAAAGACCTTTTAGAGGCTAGTCTTTTCGAAATTACGAACAATTTACAAATCAACTTATTGTTTGCTACTTTACGCGAGTTGGATGTGACTCTAGACTTTCATCAGTTTTTGAAGCGCAACCTCAACTCGCTGTTTAAGACATTTGTGGAAGAAGCACGAAGCCTCTTTCAAACCGAGGACAATTACTCTCCGAGATTGAGTGGTAACTTTGGCCTAGTGAGTTTCCCGTTGATCTTTAATGAGCCTTTCTTGGGGTTGGATCTGGCGCCATCCCTCGTCTCACAGCTCTCGTTGAATACATTCGAGAAGTCCAACCTCGACGTATTCATTTTGCAGTGGTATGCCACTTTTGTCAAGACACTCGTGAAATCCGTGGCCAACAACCATGCGGTCCCTGTTAACCAAGTATTTTCCAAAAACGTCGTTTTCCAGTCGTTGTTGGCCATTATGAAGGAAAGAGGAAGGGTCAATTTTGAGACTGGCTCGCATAGCCTCATTCCCATTCTAGAGGAGGTCACCAAGGTTTGTGACTCGTGGCTCCAGCACAAGCGTCATTTGGCAGTATTCAAGCAAAACCTCTTTCATTTCTGCCGAGAGCTTCTCATCTTGACGTTAAATCAGGGAAAGTTTAACGTGAACGATATGTACGCCAGCAACGACTCTTTGCTAGTCCGAAACCACCGGTCCAAATCTATTGGATGCATCGAATCGGCCTTGCAACCAATCGAGAGCCACCTGGGTCTCCGATATTACCAAGGGCCGCCTCTCTCGTCGCCAGGGTACCTGCACAGTGGATTGGCCAAGAACTACGTTTTGGAAGGCGAAACTACCATTGGGTTTCCGATTTCGCCGGCGCAAAAGAGCACTACGCAGTATTCGCCGTTGGGGGTCGCCACGGCCATGGTGCCGGGAAATAGCTTCCCGAATATGGAGATTCCCACCATCCTTCCCCCAATCCACGCGTCTCTCAGAAGTAGCGGCCAGGTACACTATGACCATTTGAAAAGTTCGGAGTAAGCAGCGCCAGTTTTGATGGTGATGGTGGTGTCTGAGTCTACTGATTGCAACAATGTGGGCCGGATCTATGGACGAACTTATATGCACAACATACAGAAGCACAGAGTCGCTGTGTCATGTGCAGGGATATCATGGACTAACTTAGCGTTTTATGTTGGATGATCAATTCAGATCACGTGAATACATCACATCTTGGCTTCGTGCTGGAAGCTTTCTTTGTAGTAGACTTCAAGGTTCCAAGCCTTGATCACTTGCTCGCTCAACTCTACACCCGAGCTCCGGACCAACTTTTCCTTGTAGCAAAGCGCTATCAATTCTGCAGGGATCGTGAAGCAGAACAGCGGGACCTTCTCTGTTCTTTGACTAGGTGCTTGGTCTCCAACGTCCGGCATATAGACCTGGGCATTGCTAGAGATGAGGCCCACAAACCCACCTTGGGAATCAAAAATACCACCGCCTGACGACCCGTTCCAGCACGCCGTTGACGTGATCATCAAACACGGTATTGCCAGTTTTGGTGGGGTTTGGAACGGTACCATCATTATGGTCTTGCATATATGGCCGTTCGACAGAAGCGGCTGGAGTTTCGGTTTGTTCAAGAATAGGCCATATCCCAAAGCTGTGAGTAGTTCGTCTTCCGCATCTGTACAGCTGCTTGCTTCAAGAGGGGCAAAACGACGGGATGAAAGGGTGCCTGCATATAGTACAATGAACGCCAAGTCCAATTCTTTAAACGGAACCACCACCTGATCTCGAGAGATGGTTACGATCTTGTCATTGAGGATGGTCTTGCAGGAAACGGATGAATCCTCAAGAAGTGGCTGTACCACGTGATAATTGGTCACGAGTGTGCTTTCATTGTACACCACGCAGGATCCCCATGACAGGCTGCTTTTGGAGGACAAGAAGAGAGGCAGAATCCGGTTCAGGTAGGAGAGGACGCTCGCACTTGATTCCCTTTTCGGAGTGCTGGCAATTCCTTGACTCCCCTTTGGAAACAAGCGCAGGAGCGCCAGCAATGCCAAAACCACCGTCAAATCGCCATCGCCGTTTATTTTGCGGAGATTGCCAAGCACAAGGCCGACTTGGGTTCCGTGGTCTTGCAGGCTGACGATCCCGCCAATCATATTCTCCAAATATCTGCAGTCGCTCAAGTAGCCATCGGCAAAGACTGCACATACACCACCGGCGGACCTGAAATTAGCAAACAACTTGGGGCTTGTGAGGCCAAAGGGGCTGCTCTGCACTGCGAGCTGCGAGATCTGCTGCGCTTGCCCGATTTGAAAAGGGTGAAGCCCATCTTGTAGTGTGTCCTGCACGTTGGCCTCCATCTGCACCACCGTCATATCATTCAAAGAACCGCCGGAAACGGAATGCATGGGGAAAAGCTTGAACCCGCTTCTGATCACACTATCTAAAAAGGGATAGAGGCCGGTTTGCCTGTTTCCACCTCGTAGGTGGCCTTGTTCTCCGTTTTCGCCATTTTCGCCGCCAGTTGACCTATGTTCGCCGGGGAAAACGGCAAAACTGTCAACTACCCTGGCCCGGACCCAAAAAACGTCTTCTCCAATGTGTGGGGCAGCCACGTGGATCCGGTAGTTGGAGAGTTCGCCGGCGGAAAGGTGGCACACGGTGATGCAGAAGTGTCGAGCGCCAGCGTCGATAAAACAGCCTGAAAAAGCGTGCGGCGCATGCGTCGGCTGCTTGGGCGTGAGCCGGACCAGAATGGGACAATAACGCATCCAGTGCCAGCTTCCCGTTCACTGCCGAAGCACTTGGGTCTGGCGCGTTATCTTAGTACTGCAGGTGTCGGTCGCACACCCGTACACTTTTGAACGGTACACATCTGCACCCGTACATCTCACCTGTACTTGATGCATCCCCAGCCAGGCACCTAGCTCCGCGTGGGGAACGGAATGGCACGGTGAAGGTGGGTGCAGATGGTTTGGTAGTTGGGCTCGTTCTCTGCGGTTAGGAGCCCGTGGCGCACCATGAAGTCCACCACCACCAAGGCACAGTTGGGCTTGAACTCGCCTGCGTGCACCCGCAGCGCCACCTCCAGCACCGGCATCAACTCAAACCCCGACGCCTCGCCGTCCACGGGCCCGGGAACCGGGTCGTGCGCCAACCGAAATTCAAGGTCATAGATGTACTCCACCTCCGGCTGCACATGCCCGCCGGCACCCTCAGGCTGTATCATATATGAAACAATGCCAGCGGCCTTAGCCTTCTCCTGCACAAAGCCGGCCTCCAATCCCGCCTCCTCGTAGCACTCCTTGACAACATTGTCCCAAATCCCAAGCGGAAATGCAATCCCGCCGGCCACGGTATTATCCAAGAGCCCAGGGTACGTCTGCTTGGTTGCAGACCGGCGAGGAATCCACATCTGAATTTCCTGGCCGCCGCTGGCGGCCACATATCCGTTTAGATGCACACCGTAGGTCACCACGCCCAACAATACGGAAAAGGCCCTCTCCACCAACACATACGGCGTTTTGCTGGGGCAAAAAACGGTGTACAACTCGTTTCGCCAGCCGTGGGCGAGAGCTTCGTCGTTTTTCCGCCATTTTTCCGCCACTTCTGCAAACGCCGCCGATCTTTTTTCCAACGTATCAAGACTGGCAGCCACGCTTACTGTTTTGGGGCCACTGGCGACGAAATAAGGCGATTGCTGGAGTTGGCGGGCAATCTGCTCGGTGATGTAACCAATTGGGACCCCGCAGGCTGTGGAAAGCGTCCAGTAAATGGGGTCTTCTTTGAAGGTGTCTACCTTTTGCACCACGTGTAGAAACAGCTGCATTGGGGGTTGGTCAGAAGAGTGGAGCAGAAATGGCTTGATTATGGAGGTGTAGATGTGAGACATGTACACGTCTGTGAGCCTGTCGTTTCTGTGTGCAGTATTGAAAGCCACTATTCTGCAGGACGTGTACACCCGTACACCCTGCGGTTTTGACAGGTCCCGGAAGAGTGGGAACCCAGATCCGGGTGGGACCACATGAAGGGGAGCACCGGACTTTGTTTTGTCCTGCATATAAATTTGTGCGCGCACTACCGGTCCCAGTATGCGCGGCGAATAATCTGAGCACTCGCCATACCACTTCAACAGACTGCCCCAGTGAACCAACTACATCACTACACAGTAGAACCCCCAAATAACCAAAAATCATTGCCCAGTCTAACACCATCACATCGTCACATTCAGCCCATCAATTGAGCCCCACCGAAATGGCCGAGTCTATTGAGCCTCGGGCCGCTGTTCCCGACCTAGAACCCTCGACTGACCCCACAAACACCTACACCTTCGACGAGTCCGAAGTGCAAGGAGAAATCAACTCTGGAGACTCCGGTGAACCCGGCGGCGACTCGGGGGCCCTGGCCAAAGAATCTGGGATCAAATCCGGGACCGAGGACGGGTCTACGGATCCGACCCTGCCTGCGTCGGTGTCATCGCTTCTGTCGTCCGATTCCACCAGCAAGCTCATCAGCAGCTTGTCCATCAACGGAATCAAAGAGGAGCAGGGCCAGGTGCGTACCATCACTAAGAAGTACGAGGAGTACTCCGAAAACAAGCTGGAGTTTGCAGGCAACCCAAAAAAGCCCGACCCCAAAGAACATCAAGACAAAAAAAATGACCATGAAGAGAACACCAAAATTGGTCCCAATGGAAGTGGTCTCAATGACGGTCTCAATGGTCTCAATGACGGTCTCAATGGTCTCAATGATGACCTGAAAGGAAATGGACAAAATGATGGATTCAAAAAAAGTAATATCGTGGTTTCACCCGCGCTACCGAAAGCCGTGGCCAACCCTGTGCCTGTGGAGGTGGTGTCCAAGAAGCCCATCAAGTTCACCGTAAGAAAAGTATCACGCGAGGAAGAAGTGACCCCAAAACGGTCTGAACCTCGCAAAGAGTACCTATACGGCAATATTCCCGAGCACCGGGCCAAGCTCGAGCTCCGCAAGGCAAACGACAAGAAGACGCAGCTCCAGCAGAACCAGCAGAAGTACGACCTGTACGTGGTGCGCCTGGAAAAGATCGAAAAGGAGATCCGCTTCCTAGCCAATCTTCTTCCGCCATATAATGTGGAGATCGACTATGCCACACGCAACAAGATCACGCGTGCCATCGAAAAGTTGCGCATGAAGAAAGACGAAATCGATAAGAAGAAGTACTCGCTTGGCATCTCCATCAGCCGTTTGTGGAGAGAGTACGACGAGAACAGTACCTGGGTGCGTTCCGTAAGCAACCAGTGATGCCAGGAATGTGTACAACTCGTTGTTTGATTGGGTGTGGACTTCGGTGGACACAATTAATAGACACGTCAATAGCCAATCAGAAAGTTCAGGAACCATGATTCATGTCAATGCCTGACTGATGTACCAATAAGTAAACCAATAAAAGACTCGGTCGATCTTTGTCAGTATCAATGGCAGGTACTTGTTCTACACAAGCTCTGTGTCATGCGACACATTTGTAGCATTATCAACGAGAGCATTTGCTTTTCTTCCTTCTTCTCTTTGGCCCCTGTCCTACTTTTTGATGAGTTCCTGTGCCAAAGTGTTCACCACATTTGCCTCTGCAAGCGAGGAGTGAGTTTCGCCCACCTCTTCGGATTCTTCTGCCCTTGAAACCTCCATGAATGATGAATAAAGGCTTGTCAACTCCAAGAGATCGTTCACAGATTCCGACCTTAAATCACACACGACTTGCTGGAACAGAGGCAGCAGAAGCACGCGGATCGGAAGCTTATTATCCACAAGAAACTTGAGAAGATGCCGGTGGAAGGTTGTGGCAGAGTATGGTGCGTACTCGAGAGAAGAAACCTGTCTTCTGGGGAACTTGCCCGCAGTTACGGGCAGCGGGAGTTGGCCGGCGTAGCCCTGAAGCGGGGCCGGGGACGCTTTGTCCGTTGGGGCTGCTTGCATGCTGCTTGCTCTTCTGTACTTTGTATTTTGCGAAGACAACTCTTCCAGGCGGCGTCTTTTGGGAAGGACTCGTAGTTGTGGCTGCTGCGGCTGCATCAATTGGTGTTGGTGTAGTTGTTGATGTTGCTGTTGTTGATGTTGTTGATGTTGTTGATGCTGTTGATGGACTTGTTGCTGATGTTGTTGATGTTGTTGATGGACTTGTTGTTGATGTTGTTGATGTTGTTGATGGACTTGTTGCTGATGTTGTTGATGTTGTTGATGATGATGTTGGACTTGTTGCTGATGTTGTTGTTGCTGATGTTGTTGTTGTTGATGTTGATGATGTTGTTGGTGCTGTTGATGATGTTGCTGCTGTTGCTGCAGTTCTTGCTGTTGTGGCTCCTGTTGCTGTTGCTGCTGTTGCTGTGAAACTGCTTGCAGAGAAGCTTGCTGGTTTGAAATCTGGCCTGCGATTTGGTTTTGGATCTGCTGGTTCAGAATTTGTTGGCTTTGAATTTGCTGATTCTGAGGATTGAGCGCCTCTTGGCTCTGATGATCCAGTTGCAATTGGGAAGGAGATGCCGATTGTTGTTGTCGAGCAATTCCAGGCAGATTTTGCTGCATCTGAAGAGAGTGGATCTGGGCACCAGCATTGCCGATATGCGGGTTGAACAGCGACGAGTAGGGCATAGAGACGCCGCCACTGGTGTTGTACAAGATCCCATTGCCGTCTACCGGAATGGAGCGGGCAGTGTTGATCAGGTTTTTGTTGAGCTTGTGCGTCCGTAAATGTTCACTGAGTTTCTTGGGCAGGCCCTTGTCACTAGGCATTCTCTTGACTAGTTTCCCACAATAGTCACACACTGCCGTGCTGGAGTCACTGGCGTCTTGCACAAACCATGACCATACCCACAGTTTCTTCTTGGCGCCAAACTTGTGCCCAGGTTTGTTTTTGCGCTCTCGCTTGCCCCGTGACTCTGGGAGTATAGGCTTGCCTTCGTTCTCCAGGATAGTGACTTCAGGCGCCGTGCCGTTGTCGGAAGTTAAGGAGTTGGTCGATGAGTCTTGTGTGTTACCAATGGAGCCGGCACTAGGGATCGCGTTACGGTCGGACTCTTCCGACGTCTTACTGGTGTCCGCCGAAGGTAGTATTTGGCGGTTGAAATGCTGTTGCATGTCGCTGACCGACGAGTTTGACTGTAAATTCTGCTGGCCAAAGGAGGGGAAGGCCAAGGAGTTGGCGGGTGCCGAGTTGCTGTAAAAACTCATATCCCGTTTGTCCAATCAATCCGGAAGAAAACCTGGAGATCCTGAAGATCCGCTCGACTTGAAGAACCTTAAGATTCACTCAACTTGAAGAACCGAAAAGGCTGATTAGTCTCACTTCTGGTACGTAATTTCCAGATTGATGTGCTGTCTCGTCCTTCTTTTATATAGGAACGAATCGACTTTATTTTCAAATACACCTTCACGGCCTTGCAGTTATTTCGGACCGAGTGTGATTTGCTGTAATATGCTGTAATTCGCTATAATAATACGGCTTTAAATACAGGCAGTGCCCGGGCGTAGTTAGATTGGAAGGTTAGGGCGGGGAGTCAATGAGGAAGATCCGCTGGTTTTATAGGCAGCGAGCAAGAGGCTGTAAATCGGTGGCTGTGAAAACAGGAACGAATGTTACCGGGGTTGAGAGACGAGGGCAGAGGGGAGTTTCGGGGGTAGCGCGGGTGTCGAGGGTGTGAATACCGAGGGTGCCGCGCACCGGTTTTCTGATCCGCGAACATCATGTTCCTGGCACGTGCTCGGTCACGTGACTGGAGTCTTCTCTCAGCCATGAGCTGATGTTCCGGTACCATCGTGATCCTCAGACCCCTCTTTCCTTTTCTGTATATTCTTCATAATACATTGCAACTTTTCTTTGGCCCCTTGTCCTCTGCTCTGCAACTTGCCCGCTTATTGGCTACTGACCATGGGTCATTCGTCGTTGGCTGCACGATGACTAAAACCGGAAGCAAAAGGACCATAAGCGGTAATTTCTCAAGACATCGAATGCACCTCGAAGTCCAATGCTGGCTGTCGTGCTGTGGCAGGGCAATCTCTTTGGCGGAGGTGCTGGCGCAGTGGGCCACCTTCCTAAACGGTGCGAATGCTCCAGCGGTCCTGCACCCAGTGTGCAGGCATCTCGTAAGCGCTTACACTACCTCCGGCCAATGCATCTTTCTATGCATGGGTGGGTATCATTTCAGCAAACGCCGGGTGTATGCACCCTAATAGCGACCACAATAGCCGGGCCAAGCTTGCGTTGCTGCGGGGCGTTACCGCATCTGTGCGGTAGCACCAGCAACCTAGTGTGCAGGCGCGCAACCGGTGGTTTTTGCAGCCTTCCAAAGTGGCAACGGGCCCAGTTATAAATTGGCGTGTTTCCTCCCTCCCCTCTTCACCCATCTAACTTTTCTCAACTACTCTTTCAGCACACAACTTCTGAACCGCTCCGGCTCTTTCTTTCCTTTCATCACTGTCGCTCATTTGCACCAACCCTCGTCACTCTTTTAGTCTTTCAGACCTTCTCTAACCAACAAAAATACCATTGATATTCACATCTTTGATCATATACCATTTCATTATTCCATTGATTCACTGATTTGCTGATCCAACTTGATAACTTTTATTCAATGAAATTCTCCACTCTCCTTTCAATTCTTGCTGCCTCCACTGCAGTGTCTGCCTCCAACGACAAACGTGGGGTAAGAATCGTCAAGCTCACCAAAACTGTCGACAATATTGTCACCAGCACCGATGTGGTGTCTGGCCAGGTTTCTACTGCCACCAGCACTAGTGTGTCGACTACTACCAGCACTACTACGCGGTACACCTCCACTTACACGTCGACCATTTTCGGTGAGCTTCATACCTATGTCTCGGTGATAGTCGGTACTCCAGACAATGCTAACTCTGGCAACTCGGGATCTAACTCGGGCTCTAACAACTCGGGCTCTGGCAACTCGGGATCTAACTCAGGCTCTGACAACTCGGGCTCTGACAACTCGGGCTCTGGCAACAATGCTAACAATGGAGATGCAGTTGCAACTAGCACCAGTACTGCAACGCAAGCCGCCGAAACCACTCCTGAAGCTGCTCAGACTGCTGAAACTAAGGCTGAAGCCGCGCAGGCTGAAACCACCACTTTTACCACACTCGAAGCTGCTCAAGCGACTCAAACACCACTGCCCACCACGCAACAAATAGAAACTGGTGACGTGGTGGTGAGCGAAACGGACTTCGGTACCTCCACCACATCTTTCCCCTCCGTGTGGGGAAGCTACGTCCTCGAGAACGTTCTGACTCTGGTAGTGTCGGGTCTGATCTGCATAGTTGATTACGATTACTACTTGACGGACTACACCGAAACCGTGACGTCTACTGCCACAATCACCTCCACTATTTCTGTATAAAAATAAAAAACATAGGTATCACACAGCAGTAGTGCGAAACTGTATACATAGATACCACTATGTAGGTATTATGTATGTACCCCTTTTATTGTATCCATATGTATTGTACCACTATGCATCATAACCAGATTTGTAAATGAGAGCCTATGCAAAATCCTTATTATGCACTATCTAGAAGCCAAGTTAGCACCACAGCTTTCCTACCTGGGTCCTATGACTCTTCATTATATGTTCCTGCACATAGGTCCCCGATGCGAACCCGCGCGTCTTCTCGAACCTTCTAGGCACTCCTGCGCCCGATAACGTAAGCCTATTCTGGAATCTTCCAGGCACTCCGCGCCCGATCACATAAGCCACTTCTGGAACCTTCTACGTGACTGCAAAGACTATAAGAACAGGGCGAAATCTCCTCAGTCTTATCATCATCCAATACAATCCAAAAGACAAACACAAAAGTCAAACAAGCAATAATAATGTTTACCTGCAACAGAACCTCTCCACTTGTCTTATTCGATGCCTTGTCTCAGTTGCAACACTTGCAGCAACAACAGTATCAAGAACAGTTGAGACGGCAACAACCCAAGATTGTCAAGCGCATCGAAACAGAGGATGCTTATCAAATCCAGATCTTCAAGGAAAATGGAAACTTCGACTCTTATGAATTGAAGGTGCTCCGCAACTGGGGCAACCCTAACTTGGTGAATCTTGTGGTGGAGTCCCAAATTGATAACTTCAAAAAGATCTTCCAGTTCCACTTGGATGACATCGAAGTGCCAAACATTGACTGGGAGTACTTCCTGCAAGAAAATGTGTTGGTGTTGAACGTGCCCAAGAAGGTCAAATTCTGTGAAGACGACTTCACTAACGCTGTCCTTGCCAGCATTTTCGGAGGCAATCCTAACACACGTGACCATCTGAGAAGCGAATCCAAGCCACAGAACCCAAAGCAGCATAGCATCCAAGCTGCCTCTGAACCAAAGGCTGAATCTAGAAACGAGGCTGAAAGAAAGGCTAAGGAAGCTGAAAAAAAGGAGGCCGAACTCAAGGCCAAGAAGGAGGCTGAATTAAAAGCCAAGGAAGCCGAAAGAAAGGAAGCCGAACGGAAGGAAGCCGAACGGAAGGAAGCTGAAAGGAAGGAAGCTGAAAGAAAGGAAGCTGAAAGAAAGGAAGCTGAAAGAAAGGAAGCTGAAAGAAAGGAAGCTGAAAGAAAGAAAGCTGAAAGACTTGCATATATCCAGGAGCAAGAACAAAAACTCCAGCAGTTGAAGGCCCAAAAATTGGCCGAAATCCAGGCCGAGGAAGAGAAATTGGCCAAGCTTAAAAGCCAGGCTCTTAAAGACCAAGCTGAACGTGAGCAAGCTGAACGTGAACATTCCGAAAGAGTCAAGAAGGAAAAGGAAAGACGCAAGGCTATTGTCAGAGAAAGAAAAGCCAAGGAATCCAAGCAAGCTCAAAGCAAACCATCCGGAAAGCCATCTGAAGGGCCCCACTTCTCGAATGAAGACTTAATCTCGCAGTTTCTTCAAGGAGTTATCTTTCCGCAATTGATCCCAGTCCAGCCACCAAAGGTGAGTCAACCCGTTCCAGCCACCTCGCTTGTGGAATCTCCCGACATGACCCCCGAACATTCTGATACGGAATCAATCAATACAGATATCAGTGAGGATGCAGAAGACTCGAAGAACGATCTCAAAAGACACCCACTGATGGAGGAGATTGAGGATGAGGAATTTGTCATGTTCAGGAAAAAGTTTGGTCAGTAAATATGCATAATCTTTATGAAACGAATAGAAAGCCACGTTTGTATTTCTGTAGCAAGGGTTAATATGTCGAGGGGAGAGTCTTGTAAGAAACTGAATAAACTCATTCCCATTCTCTATTTCAAATAATTTTTAGAGATCCAAATGCACGTAACAAATTTAAACTGGGTCTTTTAATGAAACAAGGTTGGGTTGTTAATAATTCAAGTTAGGAACCGTGAAGTAAACGCCCCATATCTTGACTTTGGCCACGCGTAAGGATCTCGTCAATCCGATTGGGAAAATCAAAACTGTCTGAGTCGCTTTTGGCGGTTCCCGGATATAATTGATGGCCATTAGGCTCAAATCAATCGAGTAAGTCTCTGCTTCATAATTCATGCTCGATGTAAGAGCCAATAAACACGGAACTCCTCTCCAGATGATAGAGCACACTCAAATTGCTTGATCAAGTACAGAAAAATTTAGCCTGATACATAACCTGAACCGTACATCCGTAAACCGACCCTTCCCCTTGTGCCAAAGTCGCCTCGCGTCGTTAGTCGATGAAACTCTAGAACCCCTTTTTAATGAAAGGCTAACAAACTGATACAATTTATCATTGAGCCTTTATCAGAGACCTAGCATACGTTGAGTTAGAAAAGTTTATGTGGTTGCGTTTTATGCTGTTGTTGTTATGTTGTTATGTTGTTCAGTTGCTGTTGTTCAGTTGCTATGTTCTTCAGTTGCTATGTTCTTCAGTTGCTATGTTCTTCATGATTGTTGTAAGAGTAGAGAAAAAACATGCAAAAGAGGAGGGAATCCTTCTTTTATATTCTTGAGGGGCAACCTGAAACAAGTTGTTTACAAAACGGGTTAGTGGCGCAGATTCTGAGGAATATAAAAAGCCGCATCCCTTCGTTTTATTTTGCAGCAAAACATTCGCAGGTCGCGCGTTAGCAAACCTAAAAATGCGCACTCATTAAAATCTCCACAACGCAAGTTACTCAGCTATAGAATCCAATTGAACAATACCAATCTGGAACAAGACGCTTTGAACTCTGTCTGCTATTGAAGTTTTATTCGACTGTGTTCCTATTCGATTGTATTCCTAAAGCTTATTTGACTATTGCCTAAGCATCAAACAACTTATAAAGTTAGTCTAGTATTAACTCAACCTGACAGCCTGTTTAAGAAACGACATTGGAATTAGCGGGATTTTCTAAACTATACAATGTCTTCAATTGCAGTTCTAGGAGGCAATGGCTTTGTTGGCCGCAAAATCTGTGAGGTGGGTATTCGCTTGGGTTGGTCAGTGACCTCTCTTTCCAGATCGGGCAAGCCACCGGCACCAGCTGCCCACTCGGACCACTCGTGGATCTCTCAAGTCAAGTGGGAGAAAGCAGATCTTT
Source organism: Metschnikowia colocasiae (assembly GCA_002370175.1). Taxonomy (NCBI): domain Eukaryota; kingdom Fungi; phylum Ascomycota; class Pichiomycetes; order Serinales; family Metschnikowiaceae; genus Metschnikowia; species Metschnikowia colocasiae. The sequence continues at coordinate 48,933 of NKZV01000916.1, forward strand.
TTGATCCGGAAAGTTACCATAAACATATATCCAACAAGTCGGCGGTGGTCCATTCAGTGGGTATACTTTTCGAAAACATCGATTACAAAGCATCCGTGAACCTGAACTTCAACTTTTTGAACGACGTCCAAAAACTCGCCAACATTGCAAAGGGATCAAACCCAATGGCCAGAAACTCCCGGACGTCCTATGCAGGTATCCAGAGGGACCTGGCTGTGGTTCTTGCCGATACTTTCATTAAAGAGTTCAAAAATGCGAGCAAGGAAACTCTCGCAACGGAAAAACCGGCTTTTGTGTATATTTCCGCCGACAACAAGCCTCCCATTGTGCCAGAAGGATATATCAGCACCAAAAGAGAGGCTGAGTTTGAACTCTCGTGCAAAAAAGATCTTCGTACCATCATAATGAGACCTGGTTTCATGTACGATCCCAGCGAGCCATCGACCAACAACCGCAAGCTACTCAGCACTTTTGTCAATCTTGGCTACGGGGTTAAAAATGCAGTGTTTTCCGATAAGGTGCAATTTCTTAATGACTTGGTGCGGCCGCCAGTGTCTACGGAGAAGGTTGCTTTGAAGGTTTATGAGAAGCTCGGCGACAAAAGCTTTTCTGGTGTCGTGGGATTGGAGGAGATTGCGGGGTTCAGTAAGTAAGCCCTTGATGAAGATGACCCGGCCCCAAGATTGAAGAGATGGAATTAGAAAAGCGAGGCATTGGCCACGCTAATTACTGTACATTGAGATATAAAAGGATGTCTGAGATTATTATTTGAGTGATATGAAGATATCAAACTGAGATCAATAATATCAATGTTTCAACAGATGCGATGTCTCGGTATTTTGATCTCTGGTCTGTTCATTGATCATGGTTATTGAGGAATAAAATCGGCATCGCCGCGTCAGGGGTTAAACACCATAACTGTATCCGGTCGAGTACATGGTCTTCTTTCTCAACAAGTACTTGCGGACCTCATCGCCAATGAATACCGTACTGGTGATGCACACCAAGTTGAAGATGTCCTTGAACGAAAGAGCCTCGGTTTGGAAAATGGACTGGAAGAACGGAATGTATATGGCGCAGAACTGGCCAATCAACGACCCAGCCACAGCAAAGTTGAACATCTTGTTGGTAAGGCCCAACTCGAAAATCGACTTTGAATAGTGGCGGCACGACAAGGCATTGAACATGTCATAGAGCACGAAGCACGTGAAGGTCATGGTGGTGTCTCTGGCGGTGATCTCGTTATCCTGCATCTCGCGGATGAAAATGTACAACGTTCCCAAGATGATCATGAAAGCACTCTGCAAAACACGACGGATCACCTGCTGCGTCAAGATCTTGTCGTTTCTCTTGCGCGGCGGCTTGTTCATGACCTCGTGGTCCACAGGCTCTACACCCAACGATTGTGCAGGAGGCCCGTCCATCAAGATGTTGATCCACAAGATCTGCATGGCGTTCAACGGGTTGGGCAAGCCAAAAAACGTGGCCATGGCAATGAGCGACAAGGCGGCGATGGATGTCGACAACTGGAAGGTGATGAAGTTCTGGATATTGTAGAAAATGCCCTTTCCTTCCTCGATGGCGTTCAAGATGGTGGAGAAGTCGTCGTCCGTGAGAACCATATCAGCGGCCTCTTTGGCCACGTCGGTACCGTTCTTGCCCATGGCAATGCCAATGTCGGCGAGCTTGAGTGCAGGAGCATCGTTGACTCCGTCGCCTGTCATGGCCACGATATCGCCTCTTCTCTGCAAAGCCTTGACGATGGTGACCTTGTGCTCGGGCGTGGTGCGGGCAAACACCGACACATTGTGGATTGCTCTGCTTAATGAGTCCTCGTTCAACTGGTCCAACTGGTCGCCTGTCATGATGGAACCCTCTGCGGCCATGGGAATGCCGATCTGCCGGGCAATGTTGCTTGCTGTGGAAGGAGAGTCACCGGTGATCATGATGACGTGCACACCGCCTTTCATGAGCATCGACACTGCATGAGCCACGTTGGGCCGTGGCGGATCCTTCATACCGATCAAGCCGCAGAACACCAACTCCGACGGCGTCTCTCCCTCGGCTAACACCTGGTTGTTGCGGGCAAATGCCAACACCCGCAAGCCCTCGGAAGCCAAGGCCACGGAGTTTTCGTGGATCTTATCGCGGATCTCGGCGCTCAAGGCCTTGACGGCTCCGTTCTCGTCTAAGTATTTGGTCGACAAATGCAACACGGCCTCCGTGCCTCCCTTGACCATAGTTTCACACTTGCCGGTGTCTCCCCCGTGCACACACACGGCCATGTACTTTCTCTCCGAGGCAAACGGCAATTCGTATGCCCTTTGTTTTGTTCCACGGGCATCATCGAGTCCAAAATGAGGCAAGCACTCCATAAGCGCAATGTCCGAAGCATTTCCCACGTATTTTTCGTTTTCACGGGAGAACCGCGAGTTGTTGCAGATGTTTCCAATCTCTAAGACGCTGGTCATGGAAGCCGTGAGCGAGTTGTGCAAAGTGTTGTCGCTCAACCTGTCCACGATCAAAAACGGACTGTTGAACGAGCCCAGGCTTTTAAAGTCAAACGTCCACACCTTCGTGACGGTCATGTGATTCTGCGTCAATGTACCTGTTTTGTCGGAGCAAATCACATTGACACTGCCCAAAGTCTCCACACTGGGAAGCCTGCGCACAATGGCCTTTCTCTTGGCCATTCTCAACACTCCGAGCGCCAAGGTCACGGTGACGATGATGGGCAAGCCCTCGGGGATCGCCGCCACCGCCAACGACACCGAGATCTGAAACATGTCCAACCACAGGCGACCCTGAAAAATGCCCAAGAGGCAGATGATGCCGATGACCACGAAACTGAAGATGGAGAGGTCCTTGCCCAACTTGTCCATGGCCTGCTGCAACGGGGTCTTTGGCTTTTCGATCTCCGACATCATCTCGAAAACGGCGCCAAATTCGGTCTGCGGGCCGGTACCAACCACCACGCCCGAGCCGTGGCCGTCTCTGACCAAGGTGCCCATGAACGCAATGCACGTGCGCTCGGTGATGGGCAAGTCCTTGGCCAGGTCTTTGGGGTCGGCGGAAATGGCCTGCACGTGCTTCTTGACGGGTCTGTTTTCGCCCGTCAAGTTGGACTCGTCAATGGCCAAGTGCACGGCACTCACCAAGCGGATGTCAGCCGGAATGCGGTCGCCCTGGGAAAAGTGCACCAAGTCGCCGGGCACCAACGACGAGGCAAGCACGCTGGAGGTGTTGCCGCTTCTGGTGAGCTTGGCCACAGCAGGCACCAACTTGTTCAACGCCTGCAAACTCTGTTCCAGTCGGTACTCCTGCACAAAACCCACGGTGACCACGATGGTTATGGCCAAGGTGATGGACACGGCGTCGTCCACGTTGCCCATCCAGAAACTGATGACGGCGGAGCCGATCAAGAGGAGAATCAAAGGGTCGGAGTAGAACGACGACACGAACTTCATCAACAACAGTTCTTCCTCGTCCGACGTCAACTCGTTCATGCCGTGGATCAGCCTGCGGTTCAAGATGTCCTGGTTATTGGACAAGCCGGAGGCCAGGTCGGTCTGAAGCTCGGAAATGGTGTCTTCAATGGAGAGCTGGGAGAAGCGCACCGACGGCGTGGCGCGAACGGACGACTTTTCGGTTATTAGAAACGGGTTGTCGCTCATGATTTTTGGATGATTCAGTCAAATGAGCCACTTGAGCTGACTGCGTACTGTTCTGGGACTGACTGACTGACTGACTGACTGACTAACTGACTGACTGTGACTATCTATCACTATCTATCACTATCTAAGGACTATGTATAGTCGGAACGATGGACAGTTGGAGATGGTTGTCCTCGGCAATCCAAGTCTATGGTTACTCTTCGCAGACTTGTTCAATGGTCTTCAACTTTCCTCCAACAAGTTCGGAGGTCTCTTCAATCGGAGGTCTTTGTGACAGCGCAAACGATTGATCCAGGACAGGAGAGTGGAGGACCGTGAGAAGAGTGCGTGGAGCCAGTGAATGAGGCCGTCGGTGATCGTGTCGGAATCGAGTCCTGGGATGTTCTCAGCGGCGCGCGTTTTTTCCGCTTTTTTCCGCCAACACCTGTACCTCGCATCCGTAAACCTGTGGTCATCCAGACGCTTATTCGTCCGTGCACCTGATGTGGCTCTGGCGGTGAAATCGGTGAGGGTTTTGGACACATAGTCTACTTTGAGGCTTGGTATTGAGTAACTGACTCTTTCAATAGAAGTAGAGTGTAGTAGTGTAGTATAGTGTAGTAGTATAGTAGTATACTATAGTAGTATACTATAGTAGTAGTATACTATAGTAGTATAGTAGTATACTATAGTAGTATAGTAGTATAGTAGTATACTATAGTAGTATAGTAGTATACTATAGTAGTATAGTAGTATACTATAGTAGTATAGTATGTTGAACATGCAGAGCAACATTACATCTGGCGAAGTCCTGCATGGTCATAAGGAAACTAGCAGATGGTAACATATGGCACGGTGGGAGAACTGTGTTAGCAGTATATGCAACGTCTGCTGACATGGCTACACAGCCACGATGGAATTCTATTTAAGAGGGACGAAGTCTTATGAAAGAACATCAATAAGGAACAGTTCATCAACGAGTTCTAGGTATAAGTTAGAAACAGATAAGAAATAAGATGACTGAAGTGATCACCGAAGAACCACATTTATCAGATTTATTGAAGACCAATAACATTACCGTTCCAGTTTATGCGAAGGTTTTCTGTAACGCACAACATAGTATAGTAGTATACTATAGTAGTATAGTATAGGAGTATAGTATAGGAGTATAGTATAGGAGTATAATATAGTACTATACTATAGTAGTATAGTAATATAGTAGTTTACTATAGTAGTATAGTAGTATAGTAGTATACTATAGTATAGTAGTATAGTAGTATACTATAGTATAGTAGTATAGTAGTATACTATAGTATAGTAGTATAGTAGTATACTATAGTATAGTAGTATAGTAGTATACTATAGTATAGTAGTATAGTAGTATACTATAGTATAGTAGTATAGTAGTATACTATAGTATAGTAGTATAGTAGTATACTATAGTATAGTAGTATAGTAGTATACTATAGTATAGTAGTATAGTAGTATACTATAGTATAGTAGTATAGTAGTATACTATAGTATAGTAGTATAGTAGTATACTATAGTATAGTAGTATAGTAGTATACTATAGTATAGTAGTATAGTAGTATACTATAGTATAGTAGTATAGTAGTATACTATAGTATAGTAGTATAGTAGTATACTATAGTATAGTAGTATAGTAGTATACTATAGTATAGTAGTATAGTAGTATACTATAGTATAGTAGTATAGTAGTATACTATAGTATAGTAGTATAGTAGTATACTATAGTATAGTAGTATAGTAGTATACTATAGTATAGTAGTATAGTAGTATACTATAGTATAGTAGTATAGTAGTATACTATAGTATAGTAGTATAGTAGTATACTATAGTATAGTAGTATAGTAGTATACTATAGTATAGTAGTATAGTAGTATACTATAGTATAGTAGTATAGTAGTATACTATAGTATAGTAGTATAGTAGTATAGTATAGTAGTATAGTATAGTAGTATAGTATAGTAGTATAGTAGTATATTGTATCATTTGATACTATTCGGCAGCTGCTAGGTATCTATGCTCAATCAGTTATCTCCTGGCAACAAGACCTCACTGGCATCAGGCAACACCAGTAGCCTATGTGAAGGATCCACCTGATACTATACTCTCTATACCTCATACTATACTAACTATACTATACCTCCATACTATACAACTATACTATACCTCATACTACACTACCTATACTATACCTCATACTACACTACCTATACTATACCTCATACTGTTATCCCCATGGGTCGCATACTACCCAGATGATAGAGCCTAGGCTGCTGGATTAGATGTGGGATTATCAACCGAAAATGGGAGTCACGGAGTGTAAGGGCCAATAATCAAACTGAATACCAGGTGTAACTGCACGGGTGGGAACATTCTCCCTGGGCAACAACTCACCTCAGAGACTGAGCCTATAGATCTGGATTCGTGCCTTAGAGGAATCAACGATGAACGTAGCTATTTAGTCTAGGCGCATAAGATCGAACTATCTAACATATCTTCTACCACCATCTACTGCTATCTACTATACTACTGCTATCTACTATACTACTGTACTATCTACTATACTACTGTACTATCTACTATACTACTGTACTATACTTGTTAGATCTTTGAAACGTTTTGGACATTTTATTGAGCTATTCGTTAGAGGACCATAGGTCACTTATACTGGTGGACCGGCTGGTGGTGAGCTTGTCCAGACCAGAGCGGGCTAACTCGTACTCACATACTATATACTCTGAGTCATTCACTAAATACACACCATCTACGATATCTCATCACCTTACAAGGCCTGATGGTTTGTATGTCCGTAGGGATCAATCTGTGGGTTATTCAGCCGTTCTCGCTCAGCGAACATTGCAGAAGTGCATTCCAACACCTGCCTCTCCATACCGCTCTGCAACGACCAGCTGCAACGACCAGCTCCAAGGACCAGCTCCAAGGACTAGCTCCAAGGACTAGCTCCAACGACCAGCTGCAACGACTAGTTGTTTAATGCTTTCCTGCATGCGGCGATCAAGCTCGTCTGGATTGTTCATAGCAGTCTTCATCCGCAGTCTCTTGATCCCGATTCCGCGTATGTACGCTGACTATACTTTCTCCTTCCTGGAGTCAGCTTCGGAAGGCATACTGCGTCGCTAAAAACATGGTCGCATCTCCTTGGTAGTTATTCTCAGCACAACTGGTAAAAAATAAAATTTTCGAATATTTCATATATCTGATTTCTGTAAGAATATCTATATAGATATCCTTTATAGGGTAAATATTGAGCCTAAAAAAGTGAATTGCAAAAATCCTATATCCCCCAAAGGAATGGACAATATTCATATTATAAATATATATTCCCTCTCCTTAATTGACAAAATAATAAATAAGTATTATAAGATATACTCCTTACCTTATAGAATAAAGTATTTTCTATAGATATAACAGGTACTAAAATTCTAAAGTGAATATAAATAGTAGCAAATTGACCTAGACAATGAATGGAACTTCAACATGTAATTGACCTAAATACCTAATATAAGAAATTAAATACAAATAAATAGAAAGAGAATTTAGATACTTTAAATGTATCAAGAACCTAAATATATGTATTGTTTCAAATATAAGTTAAAAATTAATCATAAAATATCAGTTACTTTACCTCTCAATCTATAGTATGAAACTAATAAACTTATCCTATAGCAGATTCTGCTCCTGCTAAGATTATTATAAATAAAGCAAATATTGTTGCTCATTAGACCCCCGATGGGTAGCGCACTACAATCAGGATCAGAAAGCCTACGCCTCGATCAAAGGTGAGAAGAGGAAATCAGAATAGCCAGCCCCTATTTGGTAGGAGTCGGAATATCCCGACCGTAGCTCGCCCGGAGCTATCGGTACTACCCCTATTCGGCATCTGATCGCCGATACGGCCGCGGAGGGATCAGCTACCGTACCTTAGCTTGATTGCTCCATGCTGTTGACAAGCCACGGAGATAAGAAATGCCGAATATTCTATAAGACCACTTGATTCCTCTTCTAGGAATCATCAACGAATACCGAATTACAAAGTACTAACGTTATCAAAGAATCTAACACATCATATATATTTCCTATATATTATTTTAACTGTTACAGTTAATAATAACATTTCTATAGCAATTAATAATGTATGATATTATTTTGACTTGATTTTAGAGGACTGATTCGTAGACCACGTCACATCGTACATTGCATTGACTGCAAACTGGAACTGCACGACGGATGCGACCAAAAACCAGCCCCGGCCACCCGTACACCACACCGCCAGGACAGAAAGACCCAAGGCAAACGGCCTTTTTGTTTGCCTTTTGTTTGCCTTTTGTTTGCCTCTTTGTTTGCCTTTTTGTTTGTGAGCTGGAGGAAATGGGAGTGAAAATATCAGTGGCAGACTCAAAATGCTGGGTGCCTGAGGCTCTTGGACCTGGCACAACGGCGTGAAACAGGCCAACCTGCGTGGGTTTTCTGCTCATGAGACTGATAAGCCACTCATGAAATTCCATATCCTGATGTACAGTCACACGCTCAAGTGTATGGGATTTGAATCCCGATATTGTACTACTCACTTTCAGTGTCACTGATGGTGTGAGTTCACATTCTCGCGTCAATGTGCGGCACCTGTGACAAAAGTGCACCTGAGAAACACCATTAAAAATCGAATTCCTGGGAGGACGTGGCGATACCTACACAAAGGTTCTAGAAGACGAAAAGCGGTCGATTGGTATTGCTACCTGCGTTGGTGAACATGGACATGTCACGTGACCGCATGCTACCATCTCGGTGTGATTGCACCAAATCTGCAGCGGCGTGCGGGCCATGTTCTCGGCGACCAGGAGGTGAGAGATAGACCAGGAGGTGAGAGATAGACCAGGAGGTTCTAAAAGACTACGGACTAATGGAGCTGGAGCTTTGGCTGCCGGTCACGTGCGACACTCTATCTGCACTACACACGTATTGACTCCGGATTCTCGAAGCCACCGACTTTTGGTCGCGGTCCAGCAGAAATGCCATGCAGAAGTTCCAGAGCAGGCCATAACACACAGACTAAACAGATCAGAGAGTAAGGCAAAACCGGATGCCGCTAAGTAGAAATCTTGCAAAGCACGCAGCCATCTTCTAAAAGCAGGCAGTCCGGAGATCCCATAGCCTATGCTTAATGACCCGCTATGGCCACGACTAAGTATCCTGACTTTGCTTAACGTTCCCTTCTTTCAGTTTATAACATACAAATTGTACAGCAGCTAACACCTCCAGGGTCACAAAACATAGCGGCCCCAAGGCACAAAACATAGCGGCCCAAGATCACAAAACAGCGGCCCAGCGGATGTACTGGGCGTAGGGAAGGGCCACGAGAGTGGTGCAAAGGCGGCCAATATCAACACGTCAGTCACGGGGTCAGAGAAGACTGTCACTAGGAAAAAGGCAGCCGTAGCAGGCTGGTCTCTGCAGAACGTATCTCCGGTAGGAACAGCAGCAGCATTGGAAGGGTAGCTATGTGAGTGCTGCGATATACAAGCCCCCAGGAAACCAGTATACCCGTAAATATTCCAGGGTCAAAACAACACATGAACAAAACCAATTTTAAGAGAGTATTGACTTATATATTTAGACTTCTGGTATTTATCTCAAAAAAAGTTCTTTCGGTTGCGGCCATACCAAGTGGAAAATACTGTTTCCCGTCCGATCAACGTTAGTCAAGCCACTTAGGGCCACAGTGAGTAATGCAGTGGGAGACCATGTGTGAAATTGTGGTGCTGCAATCTTTTTTGCCAACGAGTACACAACTGAGTAACGTAATATGAGAGAATGTCTTTTTGAGTACCATAGATGATCGTTTATCTGTCGCTGATATGACAGTTTTAATTCTATTAGCTAGCATACTTGTCGTTCATTTCCCAAAGATTCGGTTCACCTGCTTCAAGACCCGCCCCGTGGCAAACCAAAACGTCACCATGATCAAAGTCACATTCATCACCACCAAGAGCATGGCACTGAACATGAACCGTGGCGCAAATATCTTCCACACCATCAAGTGGCGTCGGAAGTGGGCGGCGAAAACAAAGTTCAGCACGCTTATCAACGTCTGGTACGTGATCAACGTGGTCATGTTGGTGACTATCTGCGAGAGCACGGTGATGGGTTTGGATGACGGAGGCAACTTCCACACGGTGATCAACGGGATGCAGATGCACACCAAGATCACCGAGCCAAAGGTATTGAGGAAGATGTTCAAATGTGTAAACGGGAACAGAATGGTCTGCGTGGTCATGAAGCCCACCTCCCACTGGATGGACGGGATGGTGGCCTGGTGGCCGGTGCTGAAGAAATGCTGATACCCAAGAAGCCCGAACATCACCGGAGCAATCAAGTTCTTGCCGAGTCCAAGCACATCGTACAACTCAAGCAACGTCAAGATCTGCACCATCAAGATGCTGATGGAGATGGCTCCCTTGGGCTTCGTCACTAGGAGTATGGCTGTGGCGAAGTTGATCACGAGGAGGAAGTATGCTGAGCCATACACGTTTCCGTAGCCCAAGATCACTGCCGATGGTTGGGGTGCTGGAGGAGGAGGCGACGAAAGCCGCTCCTGGGCCCGCAGACTCTCCGAGGTCTTCAGGCTTTCCGGGGTCTCATTAACACCTTCAGAGCTGTCATCCACAACATCTGCCTCATTCAGAACATCCACAGTCTCGTCCTCGGCAATTTCCACCTTCAGGTTCTCCAACACAGTCTCGGTCAGATCAGCATTCCCAGAAGCAAGGTCACCTCCGCCCCTCTGGATCTCGATCTTCACACACAACGGACCTCGCGACCAGCTGAAGTTGGCCAAGACCAACGACACAAAAAGCACTAGGCGGGCAATGCCCAACTTGAGCAGCCGCACCATCTCCGTCCCCACATACGTGCGCAACGCTTGTTGGGTGAAGTCGTCGTTTTCAAGCAACTCCAACGTCCAGTACACTGCGTTCATGAGCATCAAAATAGGCAAGGCCGTCTCGATCCAGAGAGGCGCAGCAGAGTGGAACGACAGCAAGTTCTGGTAGAAGGCCTTGATGACCCTGGGGAGAAGCGCCGCTAACACGTAGAGCGCCGCCACGCTGGCCCGGGTCGTTTTGAAGCTGGGCACACAGTAGGGCATCTGCTCCTCTCTGCAGGAGTTGAACATGGACACCAATCTGGAGAGGATGATGAAGGTGATGGAGTGCATTATGCCCAAGATCTTCTTCTCCTTCATTTTGGTTGCGGTCACCGGCATGATCAACGTCCCGTAGAGGCAACAAAAGCCGAACGAAGGAATGAAGAAGTTCACCAACTTGTCCTCCCAAACCACGTACAGGTTGGACGCAAAGATCATCAGGTGGAGCACCACAAACACCAAGCTCAAAAGCGACCATGAGTTGAGGTTGAACACGAAAAAGTCCCACACCTGGTGCCAGAGCCACGGAAGACTGAAGCGGTCCATGATGGGCGCCCAGAAGCCTATGGTGATTCCCAAGGCGATACCCGCAAGAAGACAGTTTTTCAACGAGATGGCCTGCGGCGTCAAAACAACGTAGATGGACAAGCTCAAAACAAGCCCGAGCAAAGACATGGCAATCACCGACCCGATAAACTCAAACGACATGGTCAGCACACGCACCGCCGGAATGGAGCGTGAGTATGTGACCATGACAATGAACGAAAGAATGAGCACGAGGATGCCAAAGCTCATGAGCAACACGTCGAACCTGGCCCAGAGGCTCTTGCACGAGTCCAAGAAGTGCATTTGCAAGGCCCGACACTCCTGCACAAAGCGGGGGTTGCCGTCGCTCTTCAATAAGTGGGCAGCCTTTTCCCCAAACTCCGTCATATGGGAAAACTCCCGGGACTTGTTTTGGAACCGGCGGATCTGCTCCAAGGTCAGGCGGCTGGCGCGGGACCTCTCTTTCTCGGTGAACAACTCGTCGATGGGGAACCCGAGGTTGTTGTAGGGAATGGGCAATCCCAAGAGCAAAGAAAGGGTGGGCACCAAGTCGATCTGGTCGACCTTTCTATAGGTTTCGCCCAAATCGGCCACATTGTAGTTGTCGTGCAGGAGCGGGGCCACGGCTTTCTTGTTGGAGTAGAAAAAGAGCGTGCTCTCCAACTCATCCGGACTGTCTCCGCCGTGGTTGCCCGTGTGGTCCATGCCGTGGTCGCCCATGACCACGAGAAGCGTGTCGTTGTCCAAGAGCAGAACGACACGCTCGACTATATCGTTCATCTGGCGCAACTTCTCCCGCATGGAGAAGTGGTCCGGACCGTAGCGGTGGCCCACGTGATCCACGCCCAAGAAGTGGCCGATCATCACATCCCACAGGCCCGGGGCCGCAAGGAGCGGGAAGAGGTGCTCCTCCACGCCATTGTCCACGGTATGCAAGTCCCACACGTTCAACGAGTCGTAGGGGAAATGCAAGTCCGGCTCTATGTACAGGGAGAAGAGAGCACTCCAGGTGTCGTCGCCCATAAACGCCACGGACTTGTTGTTGCGGTGGAGCTGGAGCATCCAGTTGTCCTCGTCGATGGCGTCGCCGTTGAAGTTGGAGCCGGCATCGATGAACGTGGGCAACAGGCCCGTAGTCAAGCCCTTCAAGCGCTGCAACGTTGTGGTGGGCGGATCAGCCATGAACTTGAGGAGCACCGAGTTGCGCGGGCGTTGCTCCATGAGCTGCGCCAACACCGGGAAGTGGTTATGGTAGTTTTCGTTGTACTTGTCGTGGTGGGGGTCCACGGGCACAACAAAGTCGAAGCGGAGCGCGTCCACCACCAACACCACCATCTTCAGGAACTTGGCGTCGGCCGCCGCCGCGTCGGCTATATCGGGAAGCACCTGGCGGGAGAGAAGAAAGCCCTTGGCGAAGAAAAAGACCCCGATGAACTGTAGTAGTGCGAGGAACAACAACACGCCGATGTAGCCGAAGAAGCTGATTCGGAGTTTCTGGTGTTTCAACCTGCTGCGCACCTGCTGCTGGTCCCTGATTGTTTTTGGTGGCATCTAGGTCTAGTATAGGGTATAGTATAGTCAGTATAGTCTGGTATGATCAGTCAGTATAGTAGATTCAGTAGTCTGTAGTATACTCAGTAGTCTGTAGTATACTCAGTAGTCTGTAGTATACTCAGTAGTATACTCAGAATAGTATTAAGTACGCCGGAATAGTAATCAGATAGTAGTATCTTGTGACCAAAGTTGGTATGACAACAGCTGGTATGTGTGGATCAATTGATCACTTGGCAGTGTCGGCGAACAGGATCGAGTGTCTATTGAAGAGACTGACAAGGGTTCTGTGGATGGCGTTTCAATTGGCCGCTTACCTCCTTTATTATGAGTTCACCAAACTCGGGTGTCTATGAAGTAGTAGTGAGAGATGAAGTAGAAGATTGTTTGTGGTGCCCGCGCGCGAGCTGCGCGGAGCATTGGCTAGCATGAGCCGATGCAGATTGCCGAGGCGGCCACCGAAGGAGAAGCCCAAACTCCACAACAGCGAGGACGAGTTAGTGTATTCGGACTTAGGAGACTGAATGAGTATTTGAAGAGGCTGAAGGACTGAGTGAGGGAAGAGCTTAGTCAGTCAGTCAGATGTTCAATGATCTTGTCTGCGCAGGACCAATGTATTGTTGAGCCTTCCCGTACCTGCTGGCGCTCAGAGTCACGAATTCTGAAAACAATTCAGTCTATCCGTCAGTTCATCGTCTTTCATCGTCAGTTCATCGTAGGTTCATCGTCAGTTCATCGTCTTTCATCGTCTTTCATCGTCAGTTCAACTAATCGATCAATGCTTCAAGTATGATTGGCGGCTTTGGTCTCAGAAACGTCCACTTGCCAAACGTCAATGGTATATCGTTTTGGAGAAGCTGCTCATTTCAATCTGGTTCAATTGCCCATCCATCTCCACGAACACCTCTTTCCGCAAGACTATCACTAGTTTCAGCGAAATCATTGCGAAGTCTAGAGCGTCCACTCTGTAGTCATTGTAACTGTTCCACCAGGAAGAACTGAGCCCAACCTGAACCCCTTCATCTGCAACCAATCGCTTGATCTGAAATCCCCACCAAGCAAAGAGCAATCTCAGTTCGATATCCCTTCGGTCAAGTCAAGCATAACCACAGATTATTAGTTGCACACCGGCGAAAATGGACATTGCAGCTGATTTCAAAAAGTCAATCTTCACTCTTTGCCAGAAGATCTTTTATAGTGACGGGTGGTTTCTGGAGTCACCGCTGATCACTCAACTGTCAATTTCAACGTCCTCACCATTCGGTTCCACCGATCCCATCCATTTCCAACCAAAAATCAATTCCCCGGCACCAATTTCCACTAACCCATTGTCATTCTAGAGCCAATGGATTCTTTTCTGTGGAGCAGTCAATCTCCACTCAACCAACTGCACAAGATCGACACGCGCCCCACCAGCTCAACAATCCACCATTCCAGAATCGCCATTCTTACATGGCAACCCGCGTCTTGAGTTCTTGAGCGATTCCCCTAATCCATATGGTTCAAGAAGTCCACACCAAACGACTCGTCGATGGCGTCTGCATTGTTAGGGCCATGGTCGCCATCCATGTCCTGGTCAAAGTTCATGAGCGCATCCATGTCGTCCATGTCGTTGTTGCCATGGTTGGGGTCGGCCAAAAACTGGTCCAAATCGTCCATGTTCACACCGAGATTGTTGAGGCCTTCGTCTCCGTTGCTGCCTTTCTCGGCCGGCTTGATCATCTCGTCGAACTCGCCGTACTCTTGATTCGAAGCCGCCAACTCTTGGTTCTGTGACCCTAACTCCTGGCTCTGACGCCCAAACTCTTGACTCTCCACGTTATTCTCGCCGGCGCGGTATATGCCATGCTCCTTGGCATGCAACTCGCTCGCAACCTCGTATCCCTTGCCGAGGTTCTCCTGGAACGGCTCCATGCCCTCGTTGATTCCTGCACCCATGTGACCCATGGCATCTTTCTCCAACGTGAGCCCAAACTCGCGTTTGCTTTCTCGGGCACTGTAGCCAGCCGGTGCCTTTGAGACTACCACATTGGGATCTAGCTCCGTTGCCGCCACGGACGTCTTTGTGTATCGCTTATGGCTGGAGCGCACCGTTTTCTTGTATTTTTCAGCACACTGCTTCTGGATCAGCGCTAGTGCCTCCTCCATGCGCTCCAAGATGTCCGGGTTGGACGCCCCGAACCGGTGCTCGCTCTGTAGCCGCGCTAGCGTTTCACAGGCGTCTTTTTGAAACGCTGACTCGGCGGAAAGCACGCCTTCGCCAGCGTTCTTGTCTTCCTGCGCCAGAATCTCCGCCCCGAGCAACTTGGACTTTGCCCGCATGAGCCGTATGTTGCTAAACACCAAGAGGTCGGAGGAATTGGCATTTTGTACGAGTTTCTCGAGCTCCTCGTCGCTTTTGCCCGAATACAGCCCGGACGACTCCGGAAACACCCGCGGCGGCTTAATCCGAGACGTGTGGACTAACTTCAGCACCACGTTCTGCAAGAGCTCTTGGTTTTGGGCAAACCGCCGGATGTTGTCTGCTCGGAAATTGACCAAGTCGGCTTCGTCGTGAAGCTGGACGTTTTTCTCCTTGCGGTGGCGGAAACTGGCCGCGAGCTCGCTCTCGACGTTACGCATCGGCATTCCGTGGCTGCTGTTGCGCTTGCTTCGCTTGCGGACCCCACTCATCATGTGCAGTTGCTTGCCTGGTGGGTTAGATTAATCGGTGGTTTACTTTGTGTGGTGTTGATGTTCTAGGTGCATGTAGCGCGCGTCGGATGCACGGGGGTGCTATCAAGAATTAAATGTTTAACAGTATAAATACATAAACCGGCCCACGCTGATTACGCCAAAGCCGGCATCGTCTCGAGACGTTCTTTGCCGCTGGTTACACGGGATCCTCTCGAGACCATGTTGTCACCGCTGTTCAATAAGCAGGTCCACTAGTGCACAGTCAGTCTTCAGAGCTTGTAATTCCTTGCCTCGATCGATGGCTCGTTTCTTTCTCAATCGGTGTTTCTTTCTCAATCGGTGTTTCTTTCTCAATCGGTGTTTCTTTCCCAATCGGTAGTTTCTTTCCCAATCGGTGTTTCTCAATCGGTGTTTCTCAATCGGTAGTTTCTTTCCCAATCGGTGTTTCTCAATCGGTGTTTCTCAATCGGTGTTTCTTTCTCAATCGGTGTTTCTTTCTCAACCGCTATGTTTAGTCAATTCTCGTGCGACTTGAACCAAATTGCCTATAAGTCAAATCTACCGTTGACAAACTCCTCGCTGTGGTTATGTTCCACATCTATGTCCATCTCGTCTGCCTCATCGATTTGTTCCTCAATCACCTCATCGTCTGGAGGAAGATTGGGGTTTCCTGGAATGAATGAGCCAGGGCCTTTGAAAGCATTGTGGCGGTGGGACTTCCCAAGATGATCGTCCATGGTGGAAGCGTCAACGTAGGTGAAGCCGTGGAAATTGGCCTGTATTCCGGGCGAAAGCGGCGTCGAGCCCATGTCAATGTGTTTTTTGAGCACTGAGGTGGACTCGTTGGTGAACTCGGGGTCGAAGTTGGACGTGTCCGTTTCCGACGCCAAGTGTGGCTTGAATGGAGGAGGAATATTTTTGGCCCGGAATAACGCCCAGTCAATATCTTGGAAGAATGGATGCTCGCGCAACTCACGGGCATCATTGATGGCTCCCAATCGGTGCTTTGGATTCCTGTTCAAAAGTCCCTTCACGAACGACCGCCCTTCAGGAGAAAGTACCTCTTTGGGGAACCTGACCTTGCCGAAAGCGATGTTCTTGTACATTTGCTGGGTGTTGTCGGCATAGAACGGAGACCACCCACAGCACATTTCAAAGATCAACACTCCCAACGACCAGAAATCCACCATTTTCGTGTAGCCCGTTTCGTCAAGCAACACCTCGGGCGCCAAGTACTCGGTGGTGCCGCAGAAAGTATTTGTGGTGCCATCGTTGTTCAAATTAGCTTTTGAAAGCCCGAAATCACACAAAGAAATGTGTCCATTAGCATCCAACAAAATGTTCTCGGGCTTCAAGTCACGATACACTATATCATTATCGTGCAAATGCTCAAGGGCAAGCACCAACTCGGCAATGTAAAACTTGGCCCTGTCTTCGCCAAAGCGGCCCTCTTTCTGTAAGTGCCAGAACAACTCTCCTCCTGACATGTAATCGGTGACGAGATAAAGATCCGTAGGTGTCTGGAAAGAGAACTTGAGCCCCACGATAAAAGGGGAGGCTGCAGCCGAGGTGCGTACCAAGATGTCGCGCTCACCAATGGTGTGAGCGATTTCCTTCTTCTTGACAATGAGCTTCTTGGACAAGATCTTCATGGCGTAGATGCGGCCATTGTCCTTTTTCCGGACCTGGTAGACTTGGCCAAAAGTGCCTTTGCCCAAAAGCCGGAGCACTTCAAAGTCGTCGGGCCCATACAGTTTCTTGGAGTCGTTGTAGGTGAACTCCCACTTAATCTGCAAGGAACCCAAGACTCTTTCACCCACAACACGTGCACAGAGGGGGAACCATTGAGCATGCATGGATGCGTCGGAGGTGGCGCGGTCAGTATCTGGGGATAACCTGATTTGGCCCAAGAACGCATCGTCTTTGGCAGCATCGTAGACGGAGATTTCCAACTGAGACTTTGTGCCCACCACGTCGAACACCGCTTCGTGGTTCCACACCGGGTTGCTGTTTCCACCCGGAAGATTGAGATGCAGAGCCTGTCTCTGGTACAAGGCCGGCCTCTTGTCCTTGGGCTGCACCACCGGCACGCCCGGCTTGTGAAACGGCGACTTGCCCAAGGAAGGCGTTGCGTTGTTGACGTACTCGGAGCTCTCATATGTGGACACCACATAGGGCTGGGAGTACTCGGACACGAGCAAGTCGCGCGCACCGATGATGTTGACCTTCAACTTGCCTCTCGGCTGGGACGAGTGGTTGGTGGTCTTGCCCTTCTCGTCGGTGGTGATGATCACGGGCTGCGGCTGGGCCGAGGAGTTGGACAGCGGCGACGACGAGAGCACGGCGTCCTTTTGCGGGAGAGTATGGGCGGAGTAGTCGGCCTGAGGAGGCGCCATGTCGCTTAGGTTGGCGGTTTCGTTGGAGTAGTTGGAGCAGTAGGGCTGCAAGTCGTTGAGGAACTTGGGGGCAGCGTGGGAGTGGGCGGAAAACTGGTCGTGCACCGGCTTGGAGTTGGTGCCATACACAGACAGTTGGTCGGAGAGCGCCGTGGTGGGGGCCGAGGCCAAGCGCTTTGGTTTGGGCAAAAACAGGCTTTTTTCGTGGGCCGGGTCATTGATGCCATTGGCGCCGCCACTGATGTCTTTCTTGGTGGCAAACCCGAGAATCAGCTTGGCAAAGTCGCTCATTCTATATCGCTATTCAAGGAGTCTGTCGGATTCTATAAGCTCAAAAGGTCGGACTCCTCACTAGACAAGTGAAAGGCACTGAACAATCACTACCTTGCTGATTAATGACTGAACACAGGTCTTCTACTTCAATAGCCCACTGAGTCTGAACACTGAGTCTGAACACTGAGTCTGATGAATCTCAATGTTGTTGGAAGTCCACTGGATTCAGCACTATTCACAACTCAGGCCTTGGGATTCGGCGGTGTGATATGCAAGATTCTATGATGGCCGAAGAACGCTCGAAACAGGTTTGGGAGCGGCCACGGGTTCTGTACCAGGACCGAGATGACGGAGGAGTTGGGGATAAGGTAGGGAGTTGGGCAGAAAAAAAGCGAGACGCTAAACGGGGGGAGCGTGCAGGAGTGCACTTTAGCGATGGCCGCGGGCCATGAACCGGTAGCATGGCATTAGTGCTCAGGGGACGGCGGAGGGCGGGCGGATGTACGGGTGCACGGGCCGCCGCTGGTTGCACTGCTGTTTCACCGCTGTTCCATGCCTGCTGCTGGGCTGTTGCGCTGACGTTCCATTCTTTATCTTGCGGTGTGTCCTGCTTGCTTGGTGCGATACCAATAGCCGCACCTGCGTCGTGTATGCAGGCCCCTGTATATGGTAGATCATCAGATCGCCTGCTGCCCTCTGGAACCGGGGGCATGGTGCTGTTGGTGCGGGGGATCGGACGGTCCGAAATCTTGCAGGCGTGCTTTTGATTGACTGCCCCTCCCCGCGTACTGCAGGCAACCGTGGTCCCACTCCGGGGCGCACTGCACACAGTGGGGCCCTTCCCCGAGCCTCTGGCTCCTGAAGATGGGCACCGCCCGTCTTTTTCGAGAAGCAAGAGACGCGATGATGCCCCGAGTCTGTATACAGGCGCCTGTGCTTCACGCCTCCCCAATCCATCGGCTCTTGGTGTTTGTGTGTCCGTTTCCTCGTTCGCTGCATATAGTCGGCTAATTCCGGTCGCATTTATCACCGCTATGCCTGCACACAGTGCACCAGGCCACTGCTCGGAAGCCGCCAAAAAATAGATTGACCTGTGTGCAGGACAACAACACGTGGACACGCATGTGACACATCAACACCTCGTCACGTGCACGCGCACGTGCACGCGCCCGGCGCGTATAAAAATTTCTCACCCATCAACCACCCAACCATGTTCAGCGGTCTATTCCACTCCGGCCTCGTCGGCCGGTCGTTCGGCCTCTGCAGCGGCAGCCGTGGCTTCTGCAGCAGCCCATTCATGCAGGCAGAGAAGTACTTCAAAATCACAAAGTACGCCAAGCCCATAGACACCACGCACTACAAGGCTGGCGACAGCCTCCCCCGGCGGTCGATCCCCAAGCAGAAGCCCGCGTACCCGGAGTACAAATACGAGACCATGTTCTTCAAGAGACAAAACCGGGGCTTGTATGGCGGGTTGCAGCGTAAACGGTCCAAGACCTGTTCCGAATCCGGCAATAAGAACTTGCGGGCGCATTTGCCCAACATCGTCAAGAGCAAGCTCTGGTCCGAGACGCTCGGCAAGCAGATCCAGACGCGGGTTTCCACAAAGGTGCTTAGAACCATCACCAAAGAGGGCGGCTTGGACGAGTACTTGTTGAAGGACAAGCCTGCACGGGTGAAGACCATGGGGCTCAAGGGATGGCGATTGCGCTACGACATCATGCGGGCGCGGGAGATCCAGGCCAATTCGGAGGGCGCGCCCACGACGGTGTACCATATTCTGGCACTGGGCAAGAAGATCACCGTGGGCAGATCGAAGCTTTTGCGTGCGTTGTATCCGTATGTTTACAGGGACCGGTACGAGCCGCTTGAGTGGCACGACTTTTTGAAGCACCATAGTGTGTTGACCACGGAGGAATTGGTGGAGAAGTTGGAGCATTACGGTCATGACTTCGGGCCAATCACCGTGAATTAGTGCGGATCTCTAGGAGAAGAGAGAAGAGAAGAGAGAAGAGAGAAGAAAGAGAAACGGGTACGTTGAGGGTACATTTGAAGGTACTTACCAGAGGCTCCTCAGAGGCTTATCAGAGGGTGTTATCAAAGAAATGAGCTCTGATTAGAAGGGAAGAGTTCCGATTCACAAGCGGTGGGTAATACCTCGCATGTGCCCAGACTACCGGAATATGGACACATGCGCCATGAGTACTCAACGACCCAACGGCCTGGATGAGTACTCATGGTGTTGGAATTCGAATTACCGAGCTGAATCTTCCAATCACGATCGCGTCCTGGGAGCCTAAAGCATGATTCCTGAAGGCTTGGCTTCGTGTCATGATTCCTGAAGGCTTGGTTTCATGTCATGATTCCTGAAGGCTTGGTTTCATGTCATGATTCCTGAAGGCTTGGCTTCATGTCACGACTCCCTCCTGTATATATGAACAATAGATTCACCAAAGCGATCATGCCCCCTCACCTGGACCGGCCCGATCTTGGAGCCCGGGTGCGGTGTACGCTTTTACAAGTGTACAGCTACAGTGGCTGCGCAAGCCCAAGCCTTGCCCATTGATAGCACCCGTCAGGGAAGAAGTGACGGAAAAGCAGTCTTGAGCATCACGTGATGGCCTCGCACGTGCCACGCGGCTCTAGCGTGCAGTCCCCGTGCAGGCACTGGCCGGCCCGTGCGCACGGCCCGTCACGTGCTCGCATCCATACACCGTGCAGGCGGCAGTCGCACACCCAGAAAATTTTTCCTCTTCTCTCAATACTATACACTTCTTAATACTATCATAGACAAAATGGCTAGAACTGGTATGTACTCTACAGAGCCTACAGATGAAGCTTTGATCATTGGTATCATTGATACTGCCGACTGTCCCATCGCCCGTGAATCCGTCCATAGTCCGTCCATATCCACTAGATTACATCCACCGATCTACTGTCCACTCGCCATGAACCTAGGCTGAAACAGATCCAGTGTACACATCCTATACAGAGCTCGATTGATGGAGAGTTTTCTGGGATGTTTGAGCCGTATTCTCTTAGATGAAAACGCGACAAGTGACGCGAGCGTGGCGCATCAGAACCGTACTAACATTAGGTATTGCTGTTGGTTTGAACAAGGGTCACAAAACCACCCCTTCTCAAGTTGCCCAAAGACCTTCCCGCACCAAGGGAGCCTTGGGTAAGAGAACTGCTTTCGTCAGAAGCATTGTCTCCGAGGTCTCCGGCTTGGCCCCATACGAGAGAAGATTGATCGAGTTGATCAGAAACACCGCCGAGAAGAGAGCCAAGAAGTTGGCCAAGAAGAGATTGGGTACTCACAAGAGAGCTTTGAAGAAGCTTGAGGAGATGAACAAGATCATTCTCGAGTCCAAGAGACACTAAGCCTGCGCATAGTAATATACTCATTCGGTATCAAGTGTAGCCATGTATTGTTTAAGGATCTACATACTATGTATGCGTGTACGCTATGTATACTGTTGGATGACTAGAGCTACAGTCTGCAGCTCCAACCCGTCTAGCCCTCCCCGTCTAGCCCCTGCCGTGCAGGTTTTGAAGTGCCATACTAGGCACACCATCCAGGGTCCTATATATTAGAACCTATAGGCCTCTCTACCCTACACAAGCCTGCACGTCTACAATGTTGAGCACAAGCCTAATGATAATACATGAGGCTTTGGTCAAACATACATAATAAAGGCTAGATGTACTGCGTGGTCATAAGTACCAGGAGATACCAGGAGATACCAGGAGATACCAGAAGATACCTCGCTCTACCACACCGTGGCATACACTACCGAGATTTACACATAAGCCTAACCTATCAAAAGCCTACTCCAAACTCTTACACCCAATACCCTCTACCAACCCTTCTACCAACCATCTTTTACTACCATGACATAAGCATTCCGATACCACGCATTATGTCATTCTCCATCCAGACGTTCTTAACTATATCATGCGACAATTATACGATTTCACAAGTATTGTCGTAACGTTGTATTTTTGAAGGACGAAAAGAGTCTTGTTGTTTGCAGTATATGACGAATTGCCGCGAAAAAGACGGAACCCGAGGTCTGCAGCCCGAGGTCTGCGTTGACAGTCAATGTTGACCTCCTGAGGAATATAAAAGGTCTAGTTTTACTACTCCTTTAATGTTCCTTCACCACCTGCAGCAGTGACCTTGTCTCCACACCCATGGGTGGAAAGAAACCAACTGTGCTAGATCACAGGAGCCACAGGCCACAAGCCTCATGCTACTCAACCCATCCATCAGACTTCTAATGCTTCCTCGGCGTATCCAAGATACTCCGATGCATATCTAAGATACTCCGATGCATATCTACGCAGCTAAGTACATGCGAATATTTTCTCCTTAGACCCGAAGGTGCACTATCCATGTGATAATCCTACGCTGTCCAGTCTAGCAAGCGGAACAGCCAGCCTACCAGCCTCCTAGGATGTTGTTTCTAGGATGTTGTTTCTGGATGTTGTTTCTAGGATGTTGTTTCTGGATGTTGTTTCTGGATGTTGTTTCTAGGATGTTGTTTCTGGATGTTGTTTCTAGGATGTTGTTTCTGCTGGTAATGTATCTACTCGGGAGCCGTGGACAGCAGTCAGACTATAGTAACTTACGATATCTTGAGGGATCAACGATACACTGAATTACAAAGTACCAAACGTTACTTTGAATCCAACAGAGCCCAGTTAAAGATTATGAAAGTCAATCCAAGCACTAGATCCATAAGCCTTCCCACCTCTCATCCTCTCATCCTCTCATCCAACTCTCATTTCTACTGGCTACATACAATTCAAGTAATTGCCGTGGTACTGTCTCATCAGTAAAGTTTATCCTCCATCTACAGTCTATCAGTCTTCAACGTCACGTGCGCAGAGGTTCGGTTCTTCACAAACTAGAGTACTCCAGCTGCTTGCGTCTCGACCTTTCCCGTATCAATTGCATGGTCCTGATAACATTGGCAGATGCCAAAAGCTTTGGATGGGAGATAGCCCGAAACGCCCATTGCCGGATCTGGAAAGTGCTTTGGGACAGTCAAACTTGGTCTTCACATGCCAGATCCCAAAACCGCATGATCTCGGCCGGCTCGACTATTGGCAATTCTTCTACTTCTGGAGCAGTGGGATGTCCTGCACTCCACAAGCCACTGTTCTCTACTGCAGTAAACGACCTACACTCATGGAACCGGGCGTCCGGCATACTCACTTCCCAGTCCCCCATTGGGATCGTATTCGGGCCGGGCCGTTTCGGGGTCTCTGCTAGGCACTGTCCAATCCACATCTCCAGCACTTTTATCTCCAGCACTTTCTCTAATGCTGATCTCTGGAACTCTCCAATACTGCATGTCTGGAACGCCTATAATCCTAGACATCAGTTCGACTGCTATGAAGGCACAGTATGCGTAGAACAATCTAAATACATCTAAATACATCCAGAACACAGCCAGAACACAGCCAGAACACAGCCAGAACACAGCCAGAACACAGCCAGAACACATCTAGAACATGGGGACCATGGAAGAATGGCCTGTATATCTCCTGACCCAGCTGTAGTCTAACGAACTACCAAGTCTAGTCGATCTAGAATATATAGCTAAGAGTGAGTGAGAATATATAGCTAAGAGTGAGTGAGTGAGTGAGTGAGTGAGTGAGTGAGTGAGCGAGAATCCTGCATATGCCGCGCTTTTCTCACGTTCCCAGCTTTCATCTCCTCCACCACCATGTTCCACTTGGCCTCCATCTCCCGTGCCCTCGCACGCCCTGTTCCTGCCGTGAGGCTCGCCGTGCCCACCCTGGCCTTTGCGCCCTCCCTTTTTGTGGCCCCCTTCAGACTGTTCAAGGTCAGAACCTCCGTCAAGAAGTTCTGTGCTGACTGTTACATGGTGCGTAGAAAGGGTAGGGTCTATGTGTACTGCAAGTCGAATGGAAAGCACAAGCAGAGACAGGGTTAAATCTGGAACGAACATAGAATGTGATTGATGAGAGAAGAAGATGGAAGAAGAGGAGAAGAGCTTAGTGAAGACTGTGAAGACTGAAGACTGTGAAGACTGTGAAGACTGTGAAGACTGTGAAGACTGTGAAGAGATGTTGGAGCGAAGAGGAGTAATTACCTGGAAGGTTTATTCGCTTGTTTGTATATAGAAGTCTTGACATGACTGTGGTCCACATAGTGGTCATGACGCTTGCTATCAATAACATGTTGTTAAATGGAATCACGTATGGGTAACGAATAAGCCGGAGTCGGTCCTTGAGTCATGTCGAATTGAACTTCATCACCGCCCTAGAAATCAAAAACGGAGCATCTATGGCTCCGTCCAGGCTCCGTGTGTTCTGCGACGCGGGCTGATGCTCCTGTTTCTGCCTTGTAGAAGATCTGGAATGAACCTCCGGAAGTCATCAGGACTTGGGCTTCTTTGGGCCACATTTCGACCTTGCTTGTTTCAGCCGGCCAACCTATTAAGCATCAATTCTATAAGTGTCAATCCAAGTAGTCCTGCCTCTGTTTTCCGTACCACCGAGCACGCTCCATCATCTAAAAACTTACCACTGACAGTCACCACAGCAGTCTAGCAGCCTCGTGATCATTGCATCCTTGTCGGCCTTAACTTTGGTCTAGCCATAAACAAAGTCTTCAACATCAACAAGCCGAGTCAACAAGCCGAGTCAACAAGCCGAGTCAACAAGCCGAGTCAATGAATCCCGATTCAACAATCACTACCCACTCGATACATTCACTGCGGTCTCTGCTCCTGCTGTTGCATTCTAATCGACACAGACGAGGTACTCAGAAGCAACGCTTCCTGCCAGAGCCGGTTCACCTTGGACCCGATTTCTTCGGCCCGTTTCTCCCAGTTGGGTGCAAATTCCTTGTAAGAGTTGGCGTTGTTGACTCCACCATAGGCGTTCTTAGCGCCCGAGCTCTTCTTCTTTGGCACTGTCACATCTAGCTTCTGCATGCGGCTGAGCATCTCCGCTACCGGATTCAAGTGTCTCCGCACATTCACGTATTCACGGTTCAACCGCTCGAATTCCGTCCGCAACTGAATCGAGCTGAGATATCCGTTTTGGTTCTGGAGCATGTTGTTGATGCTCACAGACAGCTCGGACAGATGTGGCCCGTGAGTGGGCGAGCCCGATGCTCCGTTTCCCAACACAGATGCTCCAGAAACATTTGAGGCTCCCGAAGCATTCGACGCAGAAATCGACGCTCCCGACATCCGCTCCTGGTTGGCCATCTGGTTGCACGCTGCGTCTCTGACATTCATGCTGCTGCCGTTGTAGTTATGTGCAAACATAAGCTTGTTCATGGACAAATTGGAGAAGTTTCCGATGGCACTGCTGTCCAAATGAGCAGAGAGATCCATCAAGGAGTTCTCCCGCTGGAGCCAGAGCCGTTGTTGGGTTCTGGTCTCGACTTTCTGGCCCTGGTTGGCGTTTTGGTTGCTAGTGAGGTAACTCTGGAAATTCTGGGCGGGGTTTTGGGGTCTGGAGCCGTTCTGGCCCTGGGTTTGGGGCCGCTGACCGCTTGGGCCTGCCTGGCCGGCCAACGGACGCTGCACCGAATGCTGGATTGGGGGTATGGCGCTCCTCTGTGAAGGGCCCTGCTTCTTAAGGTTCAAGAGGTACCTCGAGTCGTTGCGCTGTAAGTTGCTGAAGATGCTCTGGTCCGGCTGGTATGAGCCCTGGGTGGCGTTTTCCCGGGTGACTTTGGGGCCGGACTCGGGTCGTGCCGACTCGTTCAGTCTGTAGACAATGCCGTCGTGGTCGACATGGGTCTTGTCCATTTGGTTTTGAGCGTCGAACTTGCGGGTCATTCCTGTGGATTGGGAGAGCAAAAAGGACCCTCCGTACATGTTTTTGAGCAGCTCTTCAGACTCGTTTCTGTTGACCAAGATGCCGTAGCCAGGATCGTTACTTTCGTTGTTCTTGCTGCCACCTCTCACTTCCTCGACTTTCTTCTCTTGTATGAAATCATCAACTCTTTCGGTCCCTCTCTGAGTGTTTGGAGTTCTATTGTTTGGAGTTCTATTGTTTGGAGTTTCGGTGTTTTGAGTGCCCGTGTTTTCAGTACTTTGACCAACTCCTCCACCGTGTTGATTTCCGTTTCCATTTTCACTTCCATCATCGCTTCCGTTTTCATTCCCACTTTCGTGTCCATCATCGCTTCCATTGCCGTTTACGTTTCCATTATCACCGCCATTCCCCGGGCCCCCCTTCCTCCCCACTTCCGCTTCTCGTAGCGTCTCTCCCCTCAACAGTTCCTTCTCGGAGTCCTCACTATAGTCCTCGAACTCGTCGTAGGCCGTATCCTCATTCAAGCGCAAAATGGCCTTCCCTCGCTTCGTGCTGGATTTGAGGCCGCCCAGCGGCTGCAAGCTCAAGCCCTTCAACGAGCCACTTGAGCGGTTGTGGCCCTTCAAAGAAGACGCCGATTTGCTGGACTTGATCAGCTGGTTCAGGTCGGACTTGGCCAAGTTCGTCAGCACATTCAGCATGGTTTTGTAGAAGCCGGTGCTCTCTCTCAGTGCCGTTTTCGTGAGCGGCTGTAGACCGCCGAGGCCCGCCACGGCTCTGCCGAGGGAGCCGTTCAGAAGCGTGCTCGTGAACGGATACAAAGACGTGAGTTTGGTGTGTGAGCGGTTGTTCCGCTTGATCGACGACCTGGGGCCTCTTACAATGGCGTCGGTGGATTTGGACCGGTTGAGGTTCGGTTTCGAGGCACTACCGGGCGTTCGCGTGGGGACCTTGGCATGGGACTGCGACCGCCCGTGATGTTTTTTGGGGTACCCTTTCTTGGCCAAGTTGACTTTGCTGGGCGTGCGGACCAATTTGTCTTCGGGCTCTCTGTCTTCTCTGACCTCCGAGTCTTTTGTGGCCTCTGGGCCTCTCTGATCCTTGTGCGCCGAAACCTGCTCTGTATCCAGGGGGTCTTTGGGTTGCGACTGTTTCAGTTCGTTGGATTTGCTTTTGTGGAGACCTTCTGAGGGGTCTGTTTCAGGTCGTATTTCAGGTCCTTTCTCTGTACTTGGTGGTTCTCCTGCGTGAACTGGTTCTTTATGTGATGCTGTTTCTGTGGGTGATTCTGTGGGTGATTCTGTGTTTGATGTTGTGTGTCCTGTTTCGGATCCTCTGCCTCGTGTTCCAGACTCTGGTTGTCCGGTTTCAGACTCTGGTTGCCCGGTTTCAGACTCTGGTTGTCCGGTTTCAGACTCTGGTTGCCCGGTTTCAGACCCTGGTTGCCCGGTTTCAGACCCTGGTCCTGCACTTGCGCCCGGGTTTCCTCCATAGACGCCGGCTTCTCCTGCACCTTTCTGCGGACCCGTGCCTTCATCTTTCCAGCTCGTGTGGCCTGCCATTGTCCATGTATCTGCGTGTCGGCCTAGTACCAATATCTGTTCGTTATGCCTCTGGGGCTGCGCGGCCGGGCCGTGGTGTACGGGTGCGCGCGCTCCATCAATACCTGTGAAACGTCTTACTGACGAACACTCATTTTATTTCAAGTGCTTCTATTTCCCGTGGTGAGGGGTGGATACAGGCTGACTACGAAGACCCCAGAGCCTCTGATGAAAGGAGACTCTGGGCCAGGGAAAGTATTCAAATAGTACATCTATGTTCGGTGAGGTGACGGAAAGGAGCTAGTAACTCGTAACATGGCCCTCGGACCGGCCTAGGCCTGGCCTCCTCGGGTCCACCTTAGAGAACCAAATATCTTCCAACCACACGTACCAACGTAATCCTCTCTCCATCTAAGCCGAAGATTGCGTGTTCTAAACTTATTCGATCACTGATCTGATCACTCTAAATCGCCCATCATTGATCACTTGGATCGCATTTCAAGATTGCATGTTGATTCACGGTGCCTACTCCGGTACCCTGAACCTCAACTGCTGCCCCTCACTATAAATCTTCCTCAAGGCCCCTTCAAACTCCCCCGCCGCCTTGAGCTCCATGTACTTCTCGTACAATAAAAGAGCCGTCGTGGCATCTTCAATCGAGTCGTGGTTGCGTGTCTGCACTGTCTCCTTCAACACACTGTACGCCAAAAATTTTAAGCTGAGTTTCCTTTTGAAGTCTGGCAAGTAATAAAACTCAATGGTATCTCTGATCTGTGCTCTGGGCACCTGGAGATTGATGCAGCGGAAGTCACTTTTAAGCCCGTGGCCCACAAAAACACACCCCAAGTTCAACAAGAGCCAGAGCCGCCGATAAGCTGTCTGCAACGTGACGAGCGTTTTCGTGGAGTTTTCCGGGTCCAAATCGCCCTCCTCGATCCCCGAAAACGTCGTCAAGTAGTCGTATATGGGCTTGCAGTGAAGAATGTAGTCGTCGATAAAAGGCACACAATGCTTGGGGCCAGGGTTACCCCGAATGGCCGAAATCCGTGCCAACGAGAGAAGTGTAGGTCTCTGTAGATTCCTCATTCCCGTGTAGCTGACCTCAGCAACCTCCGGTCGGAGAGAGACGAACTCGGCATCAATTGCCACAAGCGCGCCGAATTCCGGAGCTTCTTGCCGCGTCAAGAGCTCGTACTCCCTCTTGTATCCGTTCCTTGTGCCATAAGCGAAATGATCCTTGTATAGAATGCTATCGTCGAGATGCTTGATCCTCCGGAATGTATCGTTGTAGAAATACGTGAACTCCTGGTTTCTCGGGTCCTCCACGTTGCTGTAGACAATCACCACTGGTTTCTTCCATGCAGGCGAAAGATCAAACACGTCCTCTTGAGTGACGGGCATCACGAGGAAATCGTTGAACAACATCCACTGGTACTTCCCCGAGGCCGGAGACTTCACCCGCACATACGACACCAAGTTGTGTTGGCCCTTCGCCGAGCGGGGGCCATGGCTCACCTCACACACATAACCTTGAAGCTCGTATTTCTCTGCTTTTTGGTTGAATTGCGTAATCACTGGCTTGAACGTAACCTTCTTGGAGTGGTTGCTGACAAGAGCATAGAATTCTGGAAGAAGCCACTTCTTGTAGTTTCTGATCATGTCAAATTCTGCCTCCGAAAAAGGGCAGTTGATCAGGAGAATGGGGCCGATCTTCATAAGGCTTTGCTTCACCTCGAACTCCACTGGTGTTTGCTGAGAAGGAGGAATCACCTTTTGCTGATTCAAAGAATGCTCCAAGTACGTGAGAATCGTATGGTTTTTCTTGGCTAGTTGCGTGTGATATTGGCCTGTCCTGGAGGAATTCATCTTGGGGCCCACGCTCTGGGGCGGCGAGATCAAATCTACCGTGGCTTGGTTGCTGAAGCGCTTCTCTGTCAACGCGCCGTTTTGGCGATTATAGAATTCAAGCTCGTAGTGGGTGGCAGTCATGTCCTGCACATTGATCCCAAACTGGCTGATGTAGTCATTGACCACGGACTCCACAAGAAACTTGTTGAAGGTGATAATCAACTTTTGAAGATCCACCGCATCAAGCGATTTCCCATCATCTTTATTGAGAAGCCCATGCGCCTTTGCAATTTGGCTTTGGTTTAAAATGAGCGAGAAGTTGCATATATTGACGTTCCTTTCGGCTGCATTATGCATCATATCGAAGAGGTATGCCAATTCATTCAAAATCGATGAGCCTTGTGGATTTTGGCGAATATGGATTGTTGTTTTGTCGTTCGGAAGGTACTCACTCAATAAACTCTCAGTTGCAGTATTGTAGAATATCGGAATGAATCGATAAAGCTGTAGGAGTGAATTTGTATAGGAATTATCCAGGTGATTCTCTAGGCCTGCGTAAAGGCCGCTCAGGTGATTGTAGTAGTCGAAATCGAAATCATCCACGCCAAACTTGGAGTAGTGGATTTCCAACTTCGTATAGCACGTGGGTGGTTTATGGCCGTTGGAGGATTTTCTTTGAAAAACCAGTTCTTCGTTGGGATCAGCGCCGTTCTTGTCAGCAGCATTGTCGTTATAGTCATTAGGGTCGTTAAAGGTGGAGGCGTGAGACATTATAGGAGAATCCGTGTTTGGGTTGGACGGCACAGGAGAGGACGTCATACTTCGTTCGCTCAAAAACTTGGGTATTAGGGATTTTGACGAGGAAGCTTTTTTTCTGCCCTTCTTTTGGTGGGTGTTCACTCTCAAACTCTCAAAGTCTGCAACGACGTAGCGATCACCGTAACGATTCTTGTCATAAGCGAGAAGCGGTTTCTGCCCCACTTTCTTGTCGTTTCCTTTCTTTGGAGGAAAGTCCGAGATCAATGCAGGAGGCACTCTGGCAGATTCTTTCACGAACACCATATCGGTGGGGAAATTAGAGCTTAAATACTCCTTATAATAAGGCATTCCAATTGCATTGAGGGGCATTTTATCGTCTAGGCCTCGGCCAGACGAGACCACCGAGCCCTCAGTGATATCCGGTTGCTCCAAATTCGCCGGGAAATTTAGGAAGTTGTTACTAGAGGAGAGCTTATTCATGGACCAAAGGTGCATGTTTTTATAGCCATCGCTGAAGCATAGGAACTCGCCGTTCTCACTCATGTCCAAATTGGATAGGTAGCTGTTGGTAGGAGCAGAAACCGAGTTTATAGGCAACGACGGTGACAAGTCCGCCTGGTATAGATGGGATTCCAGTTGGTCGAACATGTCGACAAACTGCAACTGACCCGTGGTGGAGGCAACCACGATGATGTTCGGTAGCTTGGGGTGGAACTTGACGAAGCTGGCACCAGCGGAGAAGGGAATGGGCGCCAAGGCCCGCATCATACGTAAGTCATAAATGTTGACTAGCGGGTCGACCAAGTACTCCAAGGAATTGGCCATAGTGTTTAGCGAGTGATTTGCTCTCTTGGAGCGCACCGAGTAGCCACAGGTGGCCACGTAGTTGCCCTTGACGTCCAAATCGGAGAGAAGGCCATTGTGGCCAGCAAAAGACTTGACGGACAGGTTCGACACCGGGTCGAAGATCTCCAAGGAGCCCTTGTACTTGCCCAAAGTCATGAGTTTCGAGGAGTAGTTGATGAAGGAGAGTTCGCCGGGGTGGTCGAAGGTGTGGACCAGCGAGGGTTTGTTTAAGTCCACCTTGAAGAGCGAATGGGCGCCGCCAACAATCAAGTCGTTGGAAGTTGCGTAGGGCAAAGTCATACAGGTGAAGTTGCGGGCACTTGGATCGGCCAGAAGCAGCAGCTCGTTCAAGGACAAGTTGAGCAAGCCGCGGCGGCAATTGAAGTTGATGGTGGAGTTCAGAAGCGAGAAGATGCCTCTGTGATGGTTCAAGACCTGGATGACGGGGCTCGCAACGGCCAGGGTCCGGAACTTGGTGTAGCGGTACAAAGGTAGATGGTTTGAAGCCGCGGAGAGCACGGCAGGGTCTTGCGGAGTGAAGGACGAGGTCATTCCGTTGGAGTCCCCGCACCAGATGAGATTGGTGCTGGTATCAAACTGGAGCGCCGTGATCTGCGGCAGTTCCTTTCCTTTGCGAGGAGAAGGCACCGACAGGGCGGTAGCTGGGATTCGAGACACCTATTGTTAGTAGTGAGAGAGAGGAGACTGAAGTGAGAGTCGGAAGTTCTGGACAGAATTGGAAAAGGCTGGACTGACAGAATTGGAAAAGGCTGCACTGACAGAATTGGAAAAGGCTGGACTGGACAGCTTGACCGCATTGGACTGGCTTGGACTGAAGCAGACGCCGACTGCAGAACTAATGGCTGATTCAGACTCATTGATTGGAAAGCATACAGCAATAACTCTTAACTGACCAACTGACCAACTGACTGACTCTTGAAGCCACTGACTGACTCTTGAAGCCACTGACTGACCATGGCGCCTACGCCGGACGATTGACAGCCGCATTGGGACTGACAAATCGGAGGCCACTGTGCACCATTGATTGATCTGTTCAAGTGTCTGGCGGCTACACGCCAGGCCATGGCATTAACATACCTCTTCCCATCGATCCATTGTTGTTTGGAGTAGTAGTAGTAGCGCGAGTGAGTGCGCAACGAGTGCGCGGCGTGCGGAACGGTGCAGTATACACTACCATGGCACCACTCTACTCTACTCTCTACTCTACTCTATTACTCCTCTACTACTCTACTCTACTCTCTACTCTACTCTCTACTCTACTCTCTACTCTACTCTCTACTCTACTCCTCTACTCCTCTACTACTCTAATCTATTACTCTAATACTCTATTACTCTATTACTCTACTGTACTACTGTACTACTCTACTACTATACTGTACTACTGTACTACTCTACTGTACTACTGTACTACTCTACTGTACTACTCTACTATACTACTATACTCCTATATTAGTATACTACTCTACTACTATAGTATACTACTCTACTACTATAGTATACTACTCTACTACTATAGTATACTACTCTACTACTATAGTATACTACTCTACTATACTACACTACTATACTACTCTACTAATCATCTCTTCTATTCTACTCTACTAATGTACTACTCTAATAATCTAATACTGTGCTCTACTACTCGACTCTACTACTCTACTATACTACTATACTACTGTACTACTCTACTATACTACTATACTACTGTACTACTCTACTATACTACTATACTACTGTACTACTCTACTATACTACTCTACTACTCTACTCGTCTACTACTCTACTCCTCTACTGTACTACTCTACTACTCTACTGTACTACTGTACTACTCTACTACTCTACTGTACTACTCTACTACTCTACTACTATACTACTATACTACTATACTACTACACTACTATACTTCTATACTCTAATACGCTAATACTCTACTCTATTCTAATACTCTACTCTACTATACTACCATAGACCAGTAGTTAGGGTATAGACTAGTCGGGTAGTTGGATTCCACAGTAACACTATAGTCGCCTACCAGTAGTAGCACTAGAGTAGTCGGAGAAGTACTAGAAGTAATGGTCACTTTTGGGTTAGGCCAGAGAAGTACTACAGAAGTACTAGAGTAGTGGTCAGTTTTAGAGTAGAATACAGTTAGAGTAGTTCAGAGTAGTAAAGGTTTAGTGTGGAGTAGTACTACAGTATTCTAGTTGCAGAGTACAAATATAGCGCAATGACATAGTAGTCTAGAGTAGTCTTTAGTCTAGAGTAGTAGTCTTTAGTCTAGAGTAGTCTTTAGTCTAGAGTAGTAGTCTTTAGTCTAGAGTAGTAGTCTTTAGTCTAGAGTAGTAGTCTTTAGTCTAGAGTAGTAGTCTTTAGTCTAGTCTTTAGTCTAGATATACTATACTACTCTACTATACTACACTACCATACTATTCTAATACTCTAATACTCTAATACTCTAATACTCTAATACTCTAATACTCTAATACTCTAATACTCTAATACTCTACTCTAATACTCTACTCTAATACTCTAATACTCTACTCTATTCTAATACTGTGCTCTACTCTACTCCTCTACTCCTCTATTCCTCTACTCTACTCTACTACTCTACTCCTCTACTCTATTACTTTACTCTACTACTCTACTATATTACTCTACTATATTACTCTACTATACTACTATACTACTATACTACTATACTACTATACTCTAATACTCTAATACTATACTACTCTACTCTAATACTCTACTCTATTCTAATACTCTACTATACGACTCTACTACTGTACTTTTGTACTAATCTACTCTTCTACTCTACTACTTTCAACTTATGTTTTGGTATATATCAATATACAGGGGGATGTAAGTTGTACCTTACAAGACCGACGTTCTGAGGCGGGGTCTCAGTACTTCTTATACTTCTCTTCTCGTCCAGGCCTTGCACAGCGCTATTGTCTGAACCTTGCATCCAACATATCCACGAAGTACCTCGTCTCCGTACATGCTAGGTACTCGTTGACAATACTACTCTACTACTCTACTACTCTACTCTACTCTATTACTCTACTCTATTACTCTACTGTACTACTCTTCTACTCTACTCTACTGTACTACTCTAATAATCTAATACTGTGCTCTACTACTCTACTCCTTTTCACAAGATATTGATGTCCAGTCTGATTGCAGTGTTCAACGTTATGGGTCTTGTCGCCCAGTGGTAGGATGAACATGAATAATATTAAACCTCACGGCATGAACTGAAAGTATATTATGATTAATATTTGCAAGTACAGCTATATCTTTATAATCAAGTTTTATTAATGGGGATTTTATATATATTAATATAGTAGGAGCAATGAAGCTATAGATACATAACTATAAGGTAAATATTCACCTCCATATTTACGCATATCTTGAGTTTCAGACAAAACTATGTATTATAGAACCTGCTGACATAATAAAGCTTTGAAAAATGCATGGCAGTATAAATGATATATTGCATCATAAGCACTAGAAATAAATCTAAATGCCCGGATAATTATATTTTGGAAGGTAGCCGTGTGTGAGGTTATTCAAACTTCCCAATGCAAAGAGTCACTCGAGAAATGCACATTGTGAGCTAGCCTTGCTACTGCTGCAAGAAACCACGTCGAGATTCAACTTTGCATGGCCCTTGTTTTCCTGCTTGGGTATGGTCCAATCTTGGAGAGATCTGACCAAAGTGTGAGCAATCACACCAAATCAAGAGGTCGACTGCCGTGCCTTTGGGATTGCCAGGACTAATTTATGATCGTTTCGGGGTCAGCAATGGTGTTTCAATCAATACTCTTGCCACAGATTTACTACCCTTCCACTTTATTACTCCACTTTACCGTTAACATACTACGTACGTAAGACAGACTCTCTAGTCTCTTCTCTACTATCTAACAAGAGTCAAGAATGCCAATTTCACCATCGGTCCTAGACATAAAGCCAGCAAATGCGTTCAAGAGAGACGGTTTTCCAATCACACCCGTAATAGCAATAAACTCACCTTTTTAAGTTCCAAATTGATGTTTCTTAAGGGCTCGAAGATTGTGCTTCAAGATTGCTTGATTCTGAGTCATGGTTACGAAAATAACGTCTCAGAAGCGTCTTCTCGAAGCCTCCCACTTGAATTCACCGTTATCATTTAATAACCAATCCTTAGATTCCATGTAGTTCCACATTTCCGGGCTTGCTTCCATATCCACTGTTAATCTCCTCCGCAGCCAAGAAAGAACAAACTGCGAAACCAAAAATGGCATCAGAACCGGAACTTAATGCTGATGGAAGCAAACTTGTTGAGATAAGGATTGAACAAAGAGGTGGGTGCAAAAATACCAGCAGGGTCGTCGGTAGACTTTCTAGTCGGGAACAAAAGCTGGGCGATCCATACCGTCGTATTCTTAACGCAAGCGTGGTGGACCGACCCCAACAATGACTATGGCATTGCTGATTGCTCAAGGAAGAACTTGAAGAGGCTCAGCACAAAGATTCCAAGACGGAGTAACGAGGCCTGGTTTGACCGCTTCCATATAAACGAGATGCGATTATGCCTGTAGTAGGGCATCCAGAGAGACCAAAGTCGAGTAACTTGATAGGGCTCATCTTATGTAAGTCTCATCCAGATTGATCTAAGGTACTGGCTGGTAGCGACCATGGGTATCAGGAGCTTGTGCCGACCACAGCAGCTGGAACCACTTGTTGGACATCACACAGTCACACACAGTCACACATGCAAGCCAGTACCGTAATTTTGTCGATGTGCAATTACAGATATGCTTTTCAGGTATGCTTCCCTGGTGGCTTGCTATGTCAGAGCAGAGACTGTTAAAAATTTGAGGGATCTAGTGTCTTCTCTCCTCTCCTCTCTTCTCTCTTCTGCTACCTGCATCTTCAACGTGTGATCAAACCTCCTAGATGACTCTTCTATCTGTATACTACCTCCACCACTTGTGTCGCTCTCTCTGCGCTGCTTTATTTATCTGCTTCTGTATCGTCCTCTACGTCGAACTCTCTTCCGCTCTGCTGAACTCTGCTAGTTTAGTGTCCTGATAATGGAGTCTTGTGCTGAGACGGGAAGAACCGTGTCGCAAAGATTAGCTACTACGAAGCCTGGCCTTTACTGATTACTAGCTACTACGAAGACCTTGACCTACTGACTACTACGCTATGCTGTCTTACTGCTATTAGTCTACTATTCTACACTCGGATAATCACATTCAAGTTCATCTTCAAGTACATTTCGATCACGATTAATACCTGGATTTACTTTAGTTTTACATCTTATAATCACCATTAATACATTATTAATAGGTACCATCTCGGCTTTACCAGATTAAACTGCGTATAATAAGAAAGCGATTTAAAGCGTATATCCACAAGCCTTGCTAAAGCGAATCCTAAAATTGCTTGGAATAATGTTGAACGTAATGAAGGGCTACGTGATTACCGATTAACGCTACGAGCGAGTTTAATCCCCGCAGGGTTAATTAGTCTAATAAGGGAATGTATAAGTTAAAACTAAATAAGATCTAATATCGGCCTTTAATGCGCCGGCCTATAAAATTGACTACGAGTACTGCAGGAGTCAAGGTACCTCGTAGATGCATTAGATCCCTGTGTAATTTATACTAAAACATAAGTTGATTAATAAATCAAAAGGCTATATTTTAGGAGGGTAACATAAAAATTATTAGGTGTTCATCGAAATGGTAGTGCATATATCCGCTAAAGGAATATATGCTTAAGATACAGACCTTATTCGAAAGAATACAGAAATATGTCATAAGTAACAAGCGCCTACGACGGGATTGTTACTAATATTCCGCAAAGCGGGGAAATGAGTCATATTTAATGAGTTGTGGATTAACGTATGATTTAGGTAAAGTTGAAATAAGTCTAGTAATCTAATTTATGACTTATTTAAACAAATGAGTGAAAAATGAATATGCTGATATTTCAGAGACATGGTAATACTTTTGAGGCCAGTTGTAAGCACCAGCGAAGCTTTTGACCTTCATCACGAAAAGCTGCATACTGCGGTCGGCCCGCTAGAGGCTATGAATATGCTCAAATTCTCCGTCAGTGGGTTTTGAAGTTCACCCAAATCTTCTACATCTTCAACGGTGTCCCTGACTAAAAGGCCGGCACATGAACTGCACGTTTATGACCGAAAGTAGGTCCAAGGGTGACTACTCACTCGTACTAATCTATGGCAATAAGTGAATGTCTTTGATACCATGGCCGAGTGCTTTCGTGAGTTTCGTATCGTGTTCTGCTACCATCATTCATCTGTGGAGAAAACTGATCTGATAACTGATAAAACCTCCAGGTTCTATTTTCTAGTGATTGAAGGTCTTCACTGACCGGCTTCTAGAATCGATTTCTCTACATCTGCTTTACTCGCCGAACAGCGACTAGCAAAGCAGAGAAGTGGAGTGAATAAGTGTAGTGTCAATAGAGTGTCAAACAGGTTTCTAGTTTCAGTGTCTTATGAGTAGTTCATTTGTCTCTTAGCTCGATTCCTCTTATTCTGTCGATTCCTCTTATTCTGTCCATATTACCCTTCTATTAATACTACCTTACAGCAACTCTCCAGCTCATTAACTCAACCATTCTCTGCATTAACTATACAGATCTGATACTCGTATCTCATAACAGAATCACTCATACTCAGTAGTACTCTAAAAGCACCGGGCACTCTACTAGGCTATGTTGTAAATAGCAACAGTATAACGTAAGCGCATTCATTCTATTGTATGTGTTACTTCCTGTTACTAAACTAGACTGTTGGTAAATGTTGAGGATGGTGAATACTTACTCACTCTCTACTCTACTGCTTGCAGATTGTGTACTTCTGGACCTATTGGAGGTACTTCGTAGAGATCAAGGCATTACAGATCTGAGATGGTTGAGTGTGTTAGAATTATTATGCGACCTGGGCTTTAGCCGGTATTCACAATAGGTTTAAGCTTCTAACGGCTTGTCAATGTTATGGATCTTCCAGGAACGATGCCTCTAAGGATATTTAAAGTATTCGGAAATGTTCTGACGGCTACTGGCTTAGTAGAACTCACCGTTCACATAGTATAAGTGATGATAGTTATCGTTATTGAAATGTTACCTTATACGATCTTATAAATGTGTTAAGCAATGGAGTTCTTCTTTCAACTAAGGGTTCTCGCCCGATCTTTATATCTTCTCGGCCCGCTTTAATCAGGTCATCAGGCCATGCATCTGCTCGGTTACTTCGAGCTCACGGGAATGTCAGCCGATCCGGTCTTGACCTTGACCTTGTGCGTTTGTGCTTGCAAGTCTGTTCATATCTTCCAACGTACCATAGTAGTTGGTCCTGCATGGATATTAGGTATTCCTGTTTAGTCCCAGTATTCAATCTGTATCGAGATTGGATCTCATGTCTAACATCCCCCTCCTTAGACTGATACTTGTCCTCAAGTATCTTCTTCCCTAGGTTCTTCAAATAGTATTTCGCTACTTCCTCTTGTCAATCTTGAGGGTTTTCAGTTCTAACCCCGCGAGGGTTCCTAGGTATACCTGTTCAA
This sequence comes from Metschnikowia colocasiae, assembly GCA_002370175.1. Taxonomy (NCBI): domain Eukaryota; kingdom Fungi; phylum Ascomycota; class Pichiomycetes; order Serinales; family Metschnikowiaceae; genus Metschnikowia; species Metschnikowia colocasiae. Next base: position 87,408 of record NKZV01000916.1, read on the forward strand.
GTCTTCCGAATAACTAATTTTTTTTCTTGATCATTCATTGACTAATGTATCTTGGTGAAGTCAGGTTCTTGTCTTCATTTCAATTGTGATTCCTCTGAGCTGTTGCCTTCTCGAGTTGTCTCAAATTCTCGTATGTATCCATGGAATTCTGTAGACGACAGTTGCTTCTGAGCTTCGACTAGTGTTGGTTAACTCTTTGCTCCTTTCAATATCTTTGAGTTCAACGGAAGGAGTTCATAAGCTCTTTCTACTCTTGCAATATCATGATCGGAAATGGCGTTGTTAGTTAATTCTTTAGTTCTTTAGTCTCGTATAGGTGTAGAATATCGTCACATGGGAATATGTCTTCTTTTCAATGTTCACTGTTTTCGTACGCTTATCGTTCCTGTTTTCAATAATTGTATCATACTGTCACTTCAAGAATTGTATCATTAATCTCTTCCATGGTCATCACTTTTCCTAATTTTGATTCATTGATACTTCACTGTTTGGTATGGTCCTGCGTATATCTTTCGGAACAATATTCTGTTGGGTCGGACCTACACTTCGTGCAACTCCGTTCGGTTGGTTTTCATAATTTGATTTTAAGCTTACAATTTAAACTGAGCTTTCTCCCCTTTGGAATCGTACGTCTCGTCGATTTTGATTAGAATGTGCAGTCCTCTTATCTTGTTTTCTAACGTTCTGTTCTGTGTTTCTGTTTGATTGTTTGTATGAGGATATCTTTCGTCGCTAGGTGAGTTTCAATGCCTAACGCTATGGGGATCTTCTGCTAGAGTCTTGTCCTTGTGCGTTTGTGCTTGCAAGTCTGTTCATATCTTCCAACGTACCATAGTTGGTCCTGCATGGATATCCGGTATCCCTGTTTAGTCCCAGTATTCAATCTGTATCGAGATTGGTTCTCATGCCTAACAGTGCGTTAGACTTGAGCAGGTTCTGAGTTAGGATAACTTAATAAAGTACTATATCTGTTGTGTATTCGGTAATATGACTTGGGAATCCCTAGAGATCTCATCTAGTCTTGACGACCTGCTCGTCTTATATACTTCTGAGCTTGGCCCGGGTAACCCTTGGGGAATGTCCCGGTCTGCTCTTCGGCACGAGTCCTACTATTGTTTCTTGTTGGCACAATAGTCTCGTGCAGCATGTCCTGCATAAACCTGGGCTATGTACCCAATGTTGGGATACATTGTTAGCACGCAATCTTGTTCCAAGTTATGTTCTTGAGGCCTAGTTGGGTCCATTGACACTAGGTACATAATTCTAGTGTGCATATGAATTTTCCTAACAGTGCTGTTAGAATTATTATGCGACCTGGGCTTTAGCCTGTATTCACAATAGGTGTAAGCTTCTAACGGGCTTCTAAGTTAAATGGATCTTCCAGGAACGATGACCTAACGGTATTCTGGAATATGCTGAAAGGCTACTTATAGTAGGAACTCGCCCAATCAGTTAATAGGAGTGTATTATCTACTCTAGGGATGTGCGCGGTTGCCGTGCATTGGCCTTGGCGTCTGGACCAGCCTCGTGTCTAATTTCTGAGCCCCCGTTCGACTCTGCACAACTTTTATGCCATGAGTGTTACTTCTGCCTGCATCTGTTTTGAACTCCCTTAGGCTACTACTTCTTCCTTCTCGAAGAATTCTGCTACTCATTTCTCAGTAGTGGCTACTCACGTGAATTGAGCTCGATAGCTTGTTACTACAGCTAAACGTGGCAGAGACCCTGTTGACCGCAGCCCTGTATCCCCTGTATCCCTTTCTCTCCTCCGCTTTCATTCTGTCAATTTCTCCTCCGCTTTCATTCTGTCAATTTTCTCTGCATCCACCGGTCATGTGATAGAGGAACCAAGACGTTTGTTGAAGAGCGTCGTACTGTATGCTATACGTGGTACTGATGGGACTAAAGTTTCCCTGGAACGTTTCATTTTTCTGTTTGCATCACGGTCCAAACGCCGAACAAAGACCTCGTTCTCTAGATCATCCAGATACGCATTGGTCCATCAGAGTACCCTCGGAAAGGTCACGTGACATGCACCTTAGAAGGGTTCTGGATGGTTCAGGGCCTGTCAATAGGTCGGAACTGCATAGAAGCCCCGGAATTGCGGCCGCATCTGGCCCATCTGGTCTTGGAGCGGCCCACGTACTCCTTACTAATCGCCAAGATCACACTGCTCCTCTTGGGACATAAGGAGAGACACGTCTCATAAGACGCTTTCCTGCAGATAGCCCTCTTCCATAGATTGACCTGGTCATTGTAACCTCTTGGCCAAACATGATTCCAAGCGGGTCACGTGACGTGGCCCTATGGTAATCAGCGGCATTCTTGTAAGATGCAGCACTGCCGTATGGTGGGTCTTGCATGTATCAACCCTGTCGGTGCATACTATCATCATACTACTTAGGTAGCTGCTTCAGGCACACCTCCAGGTATACTGCACTCTGGTGTACGGCACTGGTTCCGGTATACTGCACGGTCTAGGGTACTGCTTTAGGTTTTACAATACGTTGTAAATACGTTGTACAATACGTGTGGTTTTCCACCGACCATTCTCTTTCATCCCATGGTCACCTATGGTACTGCATCTGTACCCTTTAATGTAGTATGACTTCCAGAAACCCATACCGCCACATCCAGACCCAGATACACATTACACACATGACAGATACACAAGGTTGAAGTGAGAGTAGCCAATAATCTGGGAGTTCTATCTGCTACTGTATATTGGGGTCTTATGTGCTTTCTGTTGTGTCTAATCTGTCACTGTCACTGTCACTGTCACTGTCACTGTCACTGTCACTGTCACTGTCACTGTCACTGTCACTGTCACTGTCTCTGTCACTGTCACTGTCTACTGTCTAATCTGTCTACTGTCTAATCTGTCTAATCTGTCTCTGTCTACTGTCTCTGTCTACTGTCTCTGTCTACTGTCTCTGTCTACTGTCTCTGTCTACTGTCTCTGTCTACTGTCTCTGTCTACTGTCTAATCTGTCTAATCTGTCTAATCTGTCTAATCTGTCTAATCTGTCTAATCTGTCTAATCTGTCTAATCTGTCTAATCTGTCTCTCTCTACTGTCTCTGTCTAATTCACTGTCTACTGTCACTGTCTCTATCTACTTTCACTGTCACTGTCTCTGTCACTGTCTCTGTCTCTGTCTCTGTCTCTGTCTCTGTCTCTGTCTCTGTCTCTGTCTCTGTCTCTGTCTGTCTAATCTGTAGTCTGCGACTACCTGCAGTACCCCACACTTATCTGCACGTGCTTATCGCAATCTTATCGGAACAACTTACCAGGTGATAACTGTTTCGCACCAATCCACTCTTTCTTCCTAACCGGGTATTCCGCTAACTCACCTTCTCATTTCTCCATCCACACAGACCAGGCTTTTACCTGCATCTAATTTGACCACAAGTGGAACCCACCAACAAACAGAACTTGACCAGATCGGAACCAGCCAGATTTGAGCCCCGACCATCCCCAAAACCCCCGAACCCCTAACCCCTGAACCCCTAACCCCTGAACCGCTAACCCCTGTGCTCAACATCCCCTAGGCACCAACTACTGAAAACCCTTGGTCCGCTGATTTGGTTGACAGATTCACACGGTCACCCGTAATTAACCGCTGAGATCTATTGCTTCACGTGGCTCCACGTTTCAGCGCTGCACACAGCCGGCCTGACCACGCGCCAATATTGCCACACGTTTCTGGCTTTGTTTACCACCGCGAATCTGTTTTTAGCAGCCACTTTGCTCCTCCGTCCGTTTACCTAGTTTACTTGCTAGTTTTCTTTCACTTCTGGGTCCCGTAATTAAAAGTTCTCAAGTTACCTTTCAAGTTACTTTTCCGAGTTACTTTCCAAGTGACAAGCTTTCGTTTACTGCTCTTTCTTGGTTTATTGTTTGTTCCAAGTTCTTTACTCTTGATAATATGTTCAGTTTCAGACTCCCTTGGGCCTCAAACCAAAAGTCCCCCTCGCCGGGCGAAATCCCCAAATCCTTCACCGTCGCCTCGGAGAAAAACCAAATGTTGCGCTTCTCCATGGACGATACCATTGCCGGCTTTGTTGATATCGGCTATAAAAAATTGACCTATGCCGAGGTGGCGTCCATGTCCAAAAATAAAAAACAGTCTTCAGCTGTGCCTCGTGCCGTGTGCAAAGAAAAAAAGCCCACTCAACCACTGCAATTACGTAATGATGAACTCTACTCGGACCTCTTTCTGGACGAGATCCAGGAGAAGATCAAGATCAACAATCACTTCATGAAGAAAGTATACAAAAGCTCCGACCGGAGAAAAAAGTGAAGTTTACTGGTGAACTGAACTGCTGAGCTGATGAACTGAACTGCTGAGCTGATGAACTGAACTGCTGAGCTGATGAACTGAACTGCTGAGCTGATGAACTGTTGAACTGCTGAAATGCTGAACTGATTTCTTGAACCCTTGGTGCTGTGTTCTCGATTGGCGACTTGCTATGCCTGGCTACTAATCTCTATTTAAATGGCCTGCTCTGAACGATTGTGGGGAGCTGCACTGAGTCTGGACTCACTGGCCATAAGTGCTAATTGAACAATACTCAAGACTGGTTTTGTAGAAAGCGCGCTCCTTGAATTCCGCGTGCCGCACCATCTTTCCTGTTTAGGCTTATCAATGCTTACTCGCGCAGCAAGATAAGGCCAAGTTTCTTTCAAACACGAGAAACGCCATCGCCCTGGCTTACCCTGACCGCTGTCTTCATCATTTTCTTGTAGCTTTAACAATTTTGAAAAAAACTTTGGACTTTCGACGGCAAAAAAACTCCGATACCGGGAGTCGAACCCGGGTTTGCTCGGTGAAAGCGAACCGTGATAGCCGTTACACTATATCGGAATTTACACAAAAAAAAATAGACATATTAGACATATTTGTCTGATAGTTTTTATGAAGACCTATTCCCTACGGCCTTTATTTATATGGTATGTCTTGTACCTAGAATATGAACTCATGGCGAATCCAAGAGGAGGAAAACCCCGCGGCTATATACACTGGGTGTATGTATACCTGTATGTACATGAGACATGTGTATAATATGTAGGTATTACCCACCTGGATACCTTGCATCTCGGTAAGGATTCGTTTCCTAACAAGATGTTAGACATAGGATCCACATAACTTAGTACATGAAGTAAGGACTACAGCCATAGTGAAATGGGAGCCCTGCATCCTACCTAGTGCTAAGCTGAATGTTCGGTACAGGACAAAGTACCGTCAACGGAGCAAACACCGACAAAGAAAGAAGTGCGTCAAGGAAGAGGCCGATAAGCAACGACGATAACTTCATAAGGGCTCGGCGGCACGCTCCAGTTCTTGAAAAAGACAAGACGCCATTATTTAACTAACCACAGTAAACCAAGTTGAGATTAGTCCAGTTTAGCCACAGCAACGATAACCTCTACTGACATCTGATCGGGTGAGTTCATAGTAGCCGTTTCAGAATACCGCAGAAGACCTTAGAATTCCTTAGCATACCGCTTAGTGACATCGTTCCTGGAAACGAGCCATCAATTGACACACCGTTAGAAGCTTAGACCCTTGCGAATACAGGCTAAAGCCCCAAGTCGCTAAATAATAACACAAAAAAACCCACGAAGTGTTCTGTGTCCCTCAAACTTCTCCAACTAACATTACTTGTAAGAAAAGGTGGCATAGCTTGTGAGTTGTTTAAATTCAATAGTCGGTAATTGAGTAGGTTCGATGCAAAAAAGAGCTCTGATTTCGCGTGTCGGTTGTGAGCCCGTTTGGCCTTTATTTCGGGATCTGGATAAAAGATACATGTATCAACTCTTTCAGACTGGTAGAAATATGGCCATTGTCCAGTATATTTCGAAGTGAGCCATTCCAAATGAGCCATTCGCAGTGGGAATTTCAAGTGGGTTTTGTAGTGTTTCGAAGTAAGATCACAGAAACTTGGTATTCCGCCCCTTAGCCAGAAATAGTATTTGCAAGTTTAATTCTGAATGGCTCAACAGCTGATATTTCTTTTTGGCCGCTTTGGTGTTCCCACGGCTTCGTTTCTCTTCTGTCTCTCCACCACTTTCTCTACCACTTGCAGCTTTCTGCACCTCAGATCCCAGGAGATGCCGCTATATGCATGTTGCATCACGCCACAGATCACTTTGGGTTTAGATCTTAAGAAATTTTCGGGTTTATGATGCCTAGCTCATGTGGAGTTGTGAATTTTCCCACTTAGAGGTGCATTCAGCATCTCTCAATGCACGATCAAGTAGTCTTTGACACGGTGCGGCGCGCAGGCGTCCCCGATTGGGACTTCAAAGGACCATCTCTGAGGCAAAAACGGCCAAAAAAAGTAACTCATCATGCAAGGAGTAAATTCGGTCTCCAGATCTTCCCTTTTGAGCTTTCAAAGCGTCCATCTGGAACAGGCCTCCTCCGACGGATACGAGGTCGCCACGATGGGATCGGTATAAAGATCAGGCAGAATCCTCTGATCTTCTATTCATCAGATCAATCAGGTCATCCACTCCTCTTCTTAGTTAACACTTCTCAACTACTCCTTCAATGAAATTTTCTGCTGCTTTCGTCGCTTTGACTGCTCTTGCCTCAGCCGCACCTGCCCCAGCTGGTCCAAACCCCAGCGATGAAGATGTGATTCCAACTGAATCCATCTTGGCTCTGGTCCAATTGAGCAACGAGGTTATTGCCTGGTACCTGAACCAAACTTCGCAAATCTTGTTCTTGAACAACACCATCTTGCAACAAGCCAAGGCAGAGGCCTCGTTGTCTAAGAGAGAGGCCTGGGGCTGGATCAAGTACTGGCCAGGCGAGCCAATCTGGAAGAGAGACGCCGAGACTGACGCTGCTGCTGACGCTTCTTTGGGAAAGAGAGAGGCCTGGGGCTGGATCAAGTACTGGCCAGGCGAGCCAATCTGGAAGAGAGATGCCGGGGCTGACGCTGACGCTGACGCTGAAGAGGCTGACGCTGAGGCTTTGAAAAAGAGAGAGGCCTGGGGCTGGATCAAGTACTGGCCCGGAGAGCCAATCTGGTAAGTCTCCGAGGCTTTGGAGGTGCACATGCGCCGCAAAACTTTCGAGGTATGATCACTGAGTCTTTTCTCACGACACTACCAAGACTTTAACTAAACATTCAATAAACACTTTTTTTTGGTAGTTCAGCAAAAGTATGGAGAATGTAGGGTCGGGTATGGGATGTATTCTGTGGCTCACAGCCACCTGCCTCTAGGATATTCTTTGCAATGCAGGATATAGTTGAAAGCAGGATTGATTAACTGAGGAACCACACAATCCATATAAAAGTGCAACAAGGCGGATGACTTGTGAGTAAAGTTAACCATAATCCTTAAAAACTCGGTATACAATAGGGCAGTTGGAAGTAGTGTATGCAACAGGCCTTGTAAATTTGTCTGGTGTACGCATGACCTAAATACTCTTCGGAATCGCTCCGAAATTGTAATTAGAGAGCAACCAGTCACTAACACCTGCCACATTCAGACCGTTTGATTACTGAGAACTCGAAGAAGACAATGACACCAGTAAAATTTGTGCAAGCAGATACACCGACACTTCCGACAGTTTGGAGAGCAATTCACAACGAGACAATGTTGAGACATTTACAGCCAGGACCGTTCACTTATTCACAGCCCGGAAGCTGTTGAAACTTTGTTTATTGAAGAACGTGTCTGAACCTGGTGTTAAGATGCCAAGATACCCCTCGAAACTGAGGGTCGGAACCAATCAACCCGTTTGCAAACACCTAGACGTTCACTGGGGTCAACGGAGCAACTGAGTTGACAACGATACAATGCACAAGTTACCCTGAAGTAAGGACATTCAGAAAAGAGTATTTCAAGAAAAAGTGCTGATCCAAAAAAGAGCGCACCACCTTCTTTATATACGCGCAAGGGGGACCGTAAGGCAAACCCAATGTGGACAAATAAGTCTCAAAGAGTACACCTCGGAGCATGACCGAGACTTCTATTTATAGCAACAGTATTCTATCACAGCACAATACGATATACTGTCCACACGACAACGACATACATGACAACGACATACAGCACATGACAACGATATACAGCATACGACACATGACTCACGACACAGACAGGCATAGACATGGACCATGAATTTTTGGCGCATGCTTCAGAATCACTCCCTAATGCATGGCTACACTTGAAACCCAAGTATCAGGTTACGTGAAACGCTTCCGAAACACATTTTGCAGCCGTTGCGAGGTGCACGGGTGCACGGGCGCGAAAATGTCTCATCGACCCACTCCTCCACAACGACATTGAGTATATAGACGCCGGGGCCGAAACACCATGGAAAAGAACCTCTTTGTCACGGAAGAAGACGAAATTTCCGATGTCTCTAGTGGCATTCAAAGCGGGAACAACAACCTCTTCAGCGGGGAGAGCCCCGCCAGTGAAGTCATCAAGCAGGAGGAATCGGATCTCGCCCCTGGCACAGCCGGCGAAGAGACCAAGGTTGGCGAGGAGGAGATGGAGGATGCAACGGGGGAGATGGATGCAACGGGAGAGATGGATGCAACAGGGGAGATAGAGGATTCAACAGGGGAGATGGAGGATTCAACAGGGGAGAGAATGGAGAAGCACAACGACGACCCAATCATCAAAAGCATCCCGTTGGTGCACGGGTGCGTTCCCCAGCGTGCAAGCCAGCTGCTCCACCTTCTCCAGTTTCCAGGAAGAAACAGAATACAGAACTTCTCGCAGAGTCTGTTGCGCACAGTGATGAAACCCGAGAGTCGTGTGGTGGAGTTGAAAACGCCCATGGACACAGCCAAGTTTTACGATGACAATCGCGCCGAGGAGTTGGGCACGCGCGTGGAGAACGTGCTGCTCCAGGGAGTGATGACGGAGGCGGTGGGCGGGTTGTATGCCGGCAAGGCCATCGTAGAAGGCGACGGCACGGAGAAGATCATATTGACCCCTGTCGACAGCTCTGCACAGCTCCGCGCGCTGTTCAAGTACATTGACGACTTGGACACGGCCCGCGTGGCCCAGATGAAGCAGGACAATGTGCAGACCGACGCCTCCAAGCTGGCGGCCGTGCACGTGCTCCAGACAGCCTCCAAGGCCAGTCTGCAGATCAACACCGAAAGCCCGGTGGTGGGCGGTGCAGGCTCATGTCTCCGACACATCAAAAAATTCAATGAAGAGCCGTGGCAGGCGTTGAGCTGGAGAAGCTCTGGTGACTCCGCCACCACCTCGCTCATCTCCTCCATGCAGGTGCCCAACTCGGATCTTGTATCTGCCACAACCAATCTCGGTGGAATTATATAGATAAATGTGGGTATTACAGGAGTGTGACATGCAGTGACACGCAGTGTGCAATCTGCAGTATATAATATTAGTTATATACTTGGTAAATGCCCAATTAGAGACATACGGCTCACCACATCATGACAACATGTTTGGAGGTTCTGATTGATCTGGAAGCTCTTATATGCCGTACCCTTCGAATCAATCACTGATACGCAGGCTAAATTTAGTAAGCCATCGTCAACATATGCAAGCCCATTTGTATCAGAACTCGAGTTACCTTGAATTTCCGGATCTGGCCGGGAAGACCCGTACACCACACCGAGGTCACTAGTAAAAAGGCGAAAAGCGCCAAAATTGCTGGAAATTTCGACACACACAAGTGGCTTATTCTTCTCATTCTGGACTATGTAATATTAATCTATATCAAGAAATCTTTTAGTTAATATCAACTCTTTAGGGGTTAATTTGAAGGAGTCTGATATTGAATTTTATAAATTTGCTTATGGTAATAAAATAGGTTATAATAGTTCTTTATTAAATTATATTTTAATTAAGGATAAAAGCTCTGAACAATATTACTTATTTAAATAATGACAATTATGAGACTAATCTGTTATTATCTTTTAATATTGTTGTTGTGATGATAAAATACTTTGAATTTTAAATGATACTAACCGGTTAGGACTATTTGAGATTTAGCTATTAATAAACCGACAAATAGAGAAGGTTTTTTGAATTAATGAGACGTACTGAGACCCTGTTTAGAACGTTGGTGTAAGGTACTTCATCGCTGTATATTAATCTATACTAAACATAAGCTGAAACCTTCACCGATGCGAAATAGGCAATGTACTATTCTGAAACAAGTGCACGAATTGCCTGCTCATAGAATTCCATGGTTATTTCGTTGGATAGACTTCACAGTTTAGAAATTCGGACTTCACAATATCAAAAATTCTCTGTTTTAGAGTTTCGTTGGACTGAGAACGTAGGTTTGAAGTATTCTCTAGTGTTGGTTCAGTTGATGAATGTCCCAGTAACTTCAACATACTAGAGACTATAGGAACATTGCGATTTGAACCGGTACGACGAACGATTCTGGTCACTCAGTCAGTCACGAGACTAGTGAAGGAGGTTGGAGACCAGCCCAGGCTGAGGGTCCAGAAGTGACTAGATGTGGTTGATGGTGGTTGACATTGCATATCAGGCTCGGAACTTGGCAAGGTATTTAAAGGAACCGAAAGCGAAACATAAGCGACCAGCCCACATGACTGTGAGATACTTACTACAGACCCCAAGGGAATAATGTTCAAAAGAACAGAGAAACGATGCCAGAAAGATGTTGAAGTGTTTGTGGATGCAGATCTAGCAACAAACACCGAAACAAGACAGTCTAGGTCTGGGCTCCAAAGTGCTCTAAAAATGTAATTTGTCGTACGGCCCATTGGAGGATTCTCATCCACGTAGAGATACGCACTTGCAGTGAGAAATGGAAAACGCCCATTCACAGAGACATTTCAGGGGGCCAAAAATCAGACACCAAAACAGAGAAGATCAAAAACAGAGAGAACCGATCGCTTCATAACGTTTTCTACGAAGGAATTGAAGAAAAAGGTACGGGAAAACGGGTTGTATGCAGGACACGGGGCCAGATCACCAGTAGGAACAGTGACACCGGCGGACCTCACAGGAGAGTCGAGTTACGGGGATATAAAGTATCAGGCAAAAGGATAGGGCAAGAGCAGGTGTCGAAAGAAGTCGAGCCACCCTATTAGGGCTAGGCTTCCCTCGGAACTGGTGCGGAGTACAGCGGGGCCTCGGTTTTCGTGCACCAGGGGCCCATGAACTCACACACGACGAGGCTTTACAAGAAACTAAAGCGAGAAATGAGACGACACACAACTGAATAGCGCAGACGGTTTTTTTCCGGGCGGAAAGCCCTGTTTTGGGCACTTGGCGTAGGGCTTCTATGTCCTGGGGTAGCCCGGTGTACGGGTCTTTGCGGCCGGAAGAGAGGGCATGTGCACTGCCAGGATGGAATCCTCAGTCAAATGAGAAGTTTCTGACACAGAAATGATTGTATCTGTTGGCCGAAAAGTGTTTAAGCCAAAGTATAGACAAATTGTACTCCCTTGTGGCAAAATGGCTGTTTCAAAAGTTCTGTTAGACTTCGGCAGGTTTGGGTTTGGGATGACTTAACAACGTTCTTATATCAGTTGTATATTCGAATACAGTAATATGACTTAGAGGAATCCCTAAGGATCTAATCTAGTCAGGCAACCTGCCGGTCTATATATACTTCTGAGCTTCTGCTTCGGGTAACCCTTGAGGGATTTTCCGAAGGGGCTCTCCGGGACGTAACACATTTTTATATTGTTCCGTCGAGCGGCTGTTTCAATTCTGAAACCTTTCATGTGCGATTGCGGCCAACATGCATATACATGCAGATTGGATGCTCCGCACCCAAGTGTCTTCGAGTACACTTGTTGACACATAATCTCGTTACCGAGTTGTATCTTTTAAGACATAGCTAAGGCTAAGTCTCGTTAGTTGGATTCATAGACACTAGGTACATAATCTTGGTGTGCATATGAATTTTCCTAACAAGTTCGGTTGCGGCCATACCAAGTGGAAAATACTGTTTCCCGTCCGATCAACGTTAGTCAAGCCACTTAGGGCCACAGTGAGTAATGCAGTGGGAGACCATGTGTGAAATTGTGGTGCTGCAATCTTTTTGCCCATGGAAACAGTTCTTTAATAACGTGCAGTCCTTTGTAATTGTATTCGTTAATGTTTCCTCCAGGGATCGTTGTTATAGAGGCATTTTTATAGACTATTAGGCTCTCTGTCCGTGGCTTATAAAATGGGCTGAAGAGATAACACCCAAGAGAGCTCTTCTGGTTCGGCCGGCCTTCCGCGCTGATAAGGTGCCGATCAGGGACGTCTAGGGCCGATGGATCCGGTGAGCGTAGGGACTGTAGAATAGCAAGTGACCCCGTTTCAGGTCTGTCAATGCCACATCTGATGGAGTAGTGTAGACTTATCCTGATGGCTTACCATCGGGTTTTAGTATGTTGATAGTGCTAGTAGAGTAGAGTAGTACAGTAGAGTACAGTCTTAATAGAGTAGTACAGGAGAGTAGTAGATACAATTGAGTAGTGAAGTAGAGTAGTAGATACAATTGAGTAGTGAAGTAGAGTAGAGTAGTAGAGTAGAGTAGTAGAGTAGAGTGGGTACAAATGTTAGAATTATTATGCGACCTGGGCTTTAGCCTGTATTCATAATAGGTTTAAGCTTCTAACGGCTTGTTAATGTTATGGATCGTTTCCAGGAACGATGCCTCTAAGGATATTTAAAGTATTCGGAAATGTTCTGACGGCTACTGACTTAGTAGAACTCACCGTTCACATAGTATAAGTGATAGTTATCGTTATTGAAATGTTACCTTATACGATCTTATAAATGTGTTAAGCAATGGAGTTCTTCCTGCCTATCGTGGGGATCTTCAATTCTGAGTCCGCGTGGATCTCTAGGTATTTCCTGTTCGTGTCTTCACTCACAATAAGTGTATCTTCGGTGAAGTCAGGTTCTTCTTGTCCTCTTGTGGAGTTAAGTGTAACTCCTCTTAGGTGTACTCTATCATCTTCAAGTTGTCTTTCCAAGAATCTTCTGTATTCCATTGGAATTCTGCTGGAATCACTCGGACTAATCCTTCTGTTAATATCAGAGTTTTTCCATTTTAATTCAATGTTTCAACTTATGTTTTAGTATATATCAATATACAGGGGGATGTAAGTTGTACCTTACAAGACCGACGTTCTGAGGCGGGGTCTCAGTACGTCTTATACTTCTCTTCTCGTCTAGGCCTTGCACAGCGCTATTGTCTAAACCTTGCATACAACATATCCACGAAGTACCTCGTCTCCGTACATGCTAGGTACTCGTTGACACAATGAATGGTGGGTGTTGATTGACTCGTCTGATTCCTTCAATATCGTCTAGGCTTGTAAGAATATCATCTATCTCGAATGGCGATATGTGAGCATGTTCGTTGTATGCCTTATTGTACCGTTCCAAATTTGTAATGTTCAAAGAGATTGTTCGCTCAGGGTAAACGAATTTCGTATGCGTTATCGTTAATCACCTTCGATATCTTGTAAGGTCCTTCGTAAATTGGTGCAAATTTTCTTCCTGCTTTGAATTGATCGCATTTGATTTAAGTGTTAGAGTAGTACAGTAGAGTAGTAGAGTAGAGTAGAAGAGTAGATTAGTAGATTAGTACAAAAGTACAGTAGTAGAGTAGTATACTATAGTAGTAGAGTATAGTAGTATAGTATATAGTAGTATATAGTAGTATAGTAGTAGAGTATAGTAGTATAGTATATAGTAGTATAGTAGTATATAGTAGTATAGTAGTAGAGTATAGTAGTATAGTATATAGTAGTATAGTAGTATAGTAGTGTAGTATAGTAGTACAGTAGTACAGTAGAGTAGTATAGTAGTATAGTAATATAGTATAGTAGTACAGTATAGTAGTATAGTAGTATAGTAGAGTAGTAGAGTAGAGTAGTAGAGTACTACAATTGAGTAGTAGCGTAGAGAAGGGTACAGTATTGAAGTGTTAAAGTAGTAGAGTATAGTAGTACAGTAGTACATTACTCGAGTAGAGTAGTACAGTAGAGTAGTACAGTAGAGTAGTAGATTATTAGAGTAGTACATTAGTAGAGTAGAGTAGAAGAGATGATTAGTAGATTAGTACAAAAGTACAGCATTAGAGTAGAGTATTAGAGTAGGGTATTAGAGTAAAGTAGAGTATTAGAGTAGAGTATTAGAGTAGTATAGTAATATAGTAGAGTAGTAGAGTAGTAGAGTAGTAGAGTAGTAGAGTAGTAGAGTAGTAGAGTAGTAGAGTAGTAGAGTAGTAGAGTAGTAGAGTAGTATAGTAGTATACTATAGTAGTAGAGTATAGTAGTAGAGTATAGTAGTAGAGTATAGTAGTAGAGTATAGTAGTATAGTAGTATACTATAGTAGTATAGTAGTAGAGTATAGTGGTATAGTAGAGTAGTACAGTAGAGTAGTAGAGTAGAGTAGTAGAGCACAGTATTAGATTATTAGAGTAGTACATTAGTAGAGTAGAATAGAAGAGTAGATTAGTAGATTAGTACAAAAGTACAGTAGTAGTGTCCTATAGTAGTATACTGTTAGACCCCCGATGGGTAACACACTACCCATCAGGATCAGATGAAGCCACGCTGTTCGAAAGTCTTCTGGAAGGGAGACATG
>NKZV01000917.1:0-33033 GCA_002370175.1 Metschnikowia colocasiae
CAAAGTAGTGGCCAATTTAGAATATTTGGACACATTCGAGTACACAATTTTGGCAGCCTTGTAATTTTTGGCCTCGAACAACTTGTCGCCGATATCCTCCAAAACAGCGACGTTGGGGCCAGCAACAAACCTTTCGATATCAGAAAATCTGTCCAAAGAAGCATAACAGCAAGGCATTGTCAATGACGCTCTCTCTCAAAGTTTCTCTGGCCCCAAGAACGGAATCAAGTCCTCTTCTTTGCCTGCACGTTCGGAGAACTCAATCACTTGCTCGTAATTTTCAGGATTCTTAGACGTCACATAGGAGTCAATTGCCTCGGTAATACGCAAACCATTCAATTGAGCAGTTCCCAATTGGTACCACAACTCGGAGGTATCATACTTCTCAGCATATTGTTCTCCTCTGTCAAGAGACACTATGTCCTCCACCAAAACCTTCATGGCCTCGTTTCTCATCTCGAATTTGTCGTAGACATAGAAGGCTTCCTCGAGTAAGTCGTTGTCAATACACAATGGAGCAATCTCCTCCACGTCGTACTTGTCCAACTTTTCAAGGTAGTTTGCAACACGGCTAGGATCGGCCTTGATTGCAGTAAGAATCAACAAGCCTTGCAAAGAAGTGTTGTCATTGAATGGAGATGGTTCCAAAATGATCTTCTCCAAGAGCTCAATCAACTCTTGTGGCAAATCATTCTCCATGAATGCCTTGACGGTAATAGATACAGGCTCGGGGTCAGTTAACTCTGGAATACCAGTGGAGATCATGGTCAATGAGTTGTCTTCTGTGTTCGTTCTCAGGAGACAAAACAGTCTCCCACAACAGGAAGTCGGACTTGGCCAACAAGTACCTGGCTTGATACTTGTACATCTTGTTCTCGTTGGTGATGTTGATCAACTCAGCATTATTACCACCCTTACAGTAAGCAATGTATGCCAAGTATGGATCTCTCTTTTCACAGTATCTACCCACAGACAAAGTGTCGTAGTTGTTCTCCTCCAAAAACTTTTCAGGGCTATTGTTGGAGTCGATGTAGATTTTGGCCAACGTGTTGTACACTTCCTGATCAGTGGAACCGCCCTCCAAAGTCTTTTCCAAAAATGGCAATAAGATCTTGAGCCTGTTTCTCTTCTCGACTTCACTCACCAACTCCTTAAGAGGCACTCTGCCCAAAACAGACATCAACAAGTTCTTGATAATGGTTTCGTCACAGTCCACGTCCAAAAGTCCTGCAACAACTTGGGGCGTGTTAGCAGAATTTACTTGTTGAACATAAACCTCGATGAACTTGTAGAATTTGTTCTTGTACAAGTACAATATCAAGTCATGAACAAAGTTAAATCCTGGCCCAGGTCAAGCCCCGAGTCCAGCAGTTCCCAATGGATAAATGGGAATACTTCTGGCAGCCCCGAATGAGCCGCCTGTTTGTCACCATGGGAAGTGGGATCTGGTCACGTGCGCTACCCAAGTACAAGCGTCTTGCAGCTTGAATGGCAATGAGTGTATCATAACCCTCATCCCTGGGGTGCTCCTTTAAGCGGAGCGTGACCAATTGAAGAAGACTATTCACTGTGTGGGTATCCTTTTCGTATTCCTCGCCATCTTTTATGTAGCTGCACTGCATACAGCCGCCCTGGCCCCACGTGATGAACGGACCCCGGATTTGAGCCTGCGCCGGATTTGTTCCCAACACCCCAGGCATACCTTGGGATTTTCGTCTCAAAATGCACCCCCATGATCTGCGGAATTTCGCCATTCCAGAAATACCCCTCCCATATCCATACCTCTGTGAAAGGGTCACATGTGTTGGGCTGTTTTGTGCTGAGGTCGCCGGGTGTACGGGTGTACGCCTTGTTCCGGCCTCCAGATACCTTCTGCTACCGCAATACTACAATCTCGTCTTTTGACGAGCAATACCAACTGGTGGTTTGGAGATGACACGTGCAATACTACTGACTGGTGGAGGATGTCACGTGCAAAGGTCATGTGACTCCTTTCTGGGGCCTCCATGCACAATTCCCATAGTGGCCACTATCTGTGCCATCCGAAGACGGCATTCGAATACGTCTATGAAGCTCTGTACACTCATAACTGGAGCCAGCGTTCTCTTCGTAAAAGGGGCTTGTATGCAGAACCCTCGTCCTGCTGCCGTTAGCACTGGCTAGCGCGGCGTTTACTCCACTCTTCAATCGGACCTCGGATTGCGAAAGGCTGGGTGCAACGCCGGGATTCCGGAGCCCCGGCGTATATGCAGGCGCGTCATCATTGCGCGAGCAACTACCCCAGCGACGCCACCTCTAACTCCACCCCTGGTACACTCCCTCCATACTCACCCCTGGTACACTCCCTCCATACTCACCCCTGGTACACTCCTTCCATACTCACGTACTCCACACACGCATGTCCGACTCCGACTCAGTGCACGAATTCGAGCGGCTCGAGTCCACGTTGCCCGACCCGCTCCGCCGCAGCGCCTCGTCGCTCTTGGAAAAGCTCTCGGTGTCCGAGCTGTCCCGGACACCCCCCGGCCCCGGCCACACAAACCCCCTTCAAAAAGGCCGCGAGCACACAAAGGCGCTCTCCCGGCTCTCGCGGTCCCCCAATGGCCGTGAGGGGTCGCCGGTCCCCGTGCCCAGGCCCGACTTCAACGAGGAGATCCACAAGCCGGCGTTGAACACAAAGCAATCGTCCACCGGAGTGTTGTGGGTCACGGAGCGCGCCGGCGAGTACGGGTTCAAAGGAAACGGCGACGATGATTGGGCCAACTTGGGCCAGGGCGCGCCGGAGCACGGCGACACCGTGCCGGGGTCGTTCAAACGGCCCACGTCCATTCCCATCTCCGACGTCAGCAAGGAGTATGCGCCTACCGCGGGCATCCGCGAGTTGCGCGAGGCCGTGGCCAATTATTACAATGAGACGTACCGCCAGGACCTCGAGTCCAAGTACACGTGGAAGAACGTGTGCATTGTGCCCGGCGGGCGCGCCGGGTTGATCCGCATAGCCTCCATCATCTCGGACTGCTACCTCTCGTTTTTCTTGCCGGACTACACTGCGTATGCAGAGATGCTTGCGCTCTTCAAGAGCTTCTTGCCCATTCCCGTGCCTTTGGACGAGGCCGACAACTACGAGATCCACTTGAGCCACATTGCCTTGGAGTTGCAGCGCGGGGTGTCTGCGTTTTTGACGTCCAACCCCCGCAACCCCACCGGCAAGTCCATGACGCGTGACCAGCTCTCCCGGCTCCACGCCATGTGCAGACTGAAGTGTCTCTTGATCATGGACGAGTTCTACTCGCACTACTACTACGACGACGGGTGCACGGGTCTGTCGATCTCGTCGTCCGAGTTCGTGCAAGACGTCAACAAGGACCCGGTGCTTATTCTCAATGGTCTCACCAAGTCTTTCCGCTTGCCTGGCTGGCGAATCTGCTGGATTGTTGGGCCCGAGGAGTACATCAATAGTTTGAGCTCCGCCGGCTCTTTCTTGGACGGAGGCTCCAATGCTCCCTTCCAGTATGCGGCCGTGGACTTCTTGGAGCCGTTGAAGGTGCGCAGAGAAATGAAGGCGCTCCAGTTGCACTTCAAGATGAAACGCGACTATGTCATTGGCCGCTTGTCGTCGATGGGCTTCAAGTTCAACGAGCGCAATACCCCCAACTCCACCTTCTACCTCTGGTTGAACTTGTCTCACCTCCCAGGCAAATTGAACAACTGCCTTGGCTTTTTCCACGAGTGTCTCCATGAAAAGGTCATTGTGGTGCCCGGCTTCTTCTTCCTCATCAACCCGGAGAACTTGAGTCGACTCGAGGATGTGATCTGGTACCATTTCGTGAGAATCAGTTACGGGCCCGAGCTCCATCAGTTGGAGAAGGGAATGGACGGTATCGAGCGCGTCTTGAGGAAGTTTGGCCTTTCAAATGAAGGTCACGACAATTAACTGATTGCCTGTCCCCCTGTTCGTCCACCAGATCTAGTCCCCTTGCCCCGAGCTCTAAACCCACTAAACCTACCTCTGGTGTCTTGCTCACTGACTAGCAATCGGGAGCAAGGTGAACGGGTCTTACGTGCAGTACACCCTGGAAGTCAAGTCGCACTGATCTAGCATTGCTCAGGCAACAGTGCCTACTCGCTGACCACCAACCAGTCCAGGCAAGCACAGGCAAGTGCACACTAGCACGGGCTTTTCCCTACATAGATCAAATTCACATATTCATAGAAACCAGCAACTGCCGTTGAAATGGACGAGATCGCTCCCTACGTCCCCCCATACGTCGCCAGCCCCGCCTACACATCCTCGGTTCTAGGCGCCGTGCTCTCGCTATCGTTCCGGGTGGCGCTAGTGCTAGCCAACTACATCCTTGTGGTTTTCCCCGGCAAAATCGTCCAGATGTTGCTGAAACAGTTCATGATCCGCATGTCGCTCCTGCTGCTCCTTCTAACGCTAGCAGGAACCATGTCGGTGATGTACTATCTTGTCCGGCAGCGACATCTCCGCAAGTACTCGGAGGAGACGACGCCAAAAAGCAACAAAATGGACCATACCAAGACCAATGGCCAGATCGACTACCTTGCGGCCAAGAAACGCAAGGGAGGACGTGATTCCCAGCCCAATTACTTGGACGAGTTTCTCCAGGCGATCAAGGTGTTTGGCTACCTCGAAAGGCCGGTTTTCCACGAGCTCACCAAGAACATGACCACGCAGAAACTTGTGGACGACGAGATCTTGTGTCTTGACGAGACCCTTGGTTTTTCCATAGTGGTGGAGGGCGTAGTGCAGGTGTTCACTAAGGCGCAGGAGCCGGCGGAGACTGGGCCTTCGGACATGAAGACTGACTACGATAGTGGCGAGTTTATTGTGGTTCAGAACCACCGGTACCAGCTTTTGAACGAGGTCAAGAGCGGTGCGCCTCTTTCCTCGCTTCTCAGCACGTTGGATTTGTTCCGGTCGAAACCCCGGCGGACGCGGTCGGCGACCCGGATAGCCTCAGACTTTAGGACCGACAATAGGGACCTCAAGCCCGACAAAGATTACAAGGACCTCAAGACCGACAAGGACTTAAAGGGTGACTTGAGGAGCGACCGGACTGAAAAGGGTGAATTCCCGAGCGGGTCGGCGGTCCACTTGGGCGCGGTGGACCTCCACGATCTCCCAAAACAGAAGGTGCCCGAGAACGCAAGCAAAAGCGGAAGCGACCCCAAGTACGGCACCCCGCTCGAAATTGATCCCTTTGCAAGAAGCTTCTCGCCTTCGTTTCTGACTCCCGCGTCGCCGTTCCCCGAATGGTCCGAGTCCAGGGTTAGTCTGGAAGAGCCGCAAGACGAACTCCCCCAGATCATAGCCAAGCCCAAACCTGGCGCCAAAAATGGTACCCTGTGCACCGCCACCATAGCCATCATCCCAGCCCTGGCGTTCCAGCGGGTCTACGCAAAGTATCCCAAAGCTACGTCGCATATTGTCACCATGGTGTTGACCCGACTCTACAAGGTCACGCAGAATGCGGTGCACAATTACTTTGGGCTCACCCGGGAAATTATCCAAAGCGAGATTGCCCTCAATTTCGAGGCTCCTCTGTGCAAGCTTCCCTCTTACTTGTCGGAGTCGGTGTTGGAGAGTTTTCAGGCCCTGTACAATGCTGGCTCGGCGCATAGTCAGGACGCCATTAACGTGTTGGAGAAGTCCACCAAGAAACCACGCAGACTCAACCGGGAACACTCGTCCCGCTACGTTGTTCTTGCGCTGCGCCTGAAGCTGTCTCACCCTGGAGACCTTCTTTCGTCGGTGCCGTTGTCAAGAAAGTCCAATTTGTCCCAAAAGAGCCTTCGAAATGTCGTGGACTCTGCGCCCAGGCCTCTGCCATCGTCTCAAGTGGGGTCCGGTGTGAAGATAAAAACCGCAGAAGTACATGTTTCGGGACGCCGGCCCTTCGGCGTTGCTGATATACACGGAACCCCGGAAAAGAGGAACTTCACCGGCGAAAGCCCCGCCAATTTCGACCAGCACTTCTCGGACGAGAGAGAGGAGACCGAGGAGACGTCGCTCCGGACTGCCATTGCAGAGAACGTGTTCAAGCTCCTTGGCATAGAAGACGACTTGGGCCGTGCCACTTCCGAAGGCTTCCTCTCCGGCACCAGTTCTGCCAGCTCGTCCCGAATCGGGCTCAACTACTTGGCTGATCCCCAGATCTCTGAGCGGTACTTCTACAACTCCATCCTGGATTCAGCTAGCGGCTTGTTCTCATCCCACCCTCAGAAAGTGTACCCCACGATTCACACCGAGCAGACGCAAACGGAACGGTATCCCAAAAAGGACTTGCGCAAGTCCAAAGTTGACTACAGCCTTGCTGCAGCCAAAAGTGCCTTCAGCAAAAACATCGAGGTCAAGTATTTTGCTCCGGGAACGACTCTAGTGGCGCAGGACTCTTTTGAGACAGGCCTCTATTACGTGATCCATGGCACTTTGAACGTGACCACGCGTAAAGATCAAAATGAGAACGAATCGAAGCTCTATGACACTGATGAAAGAAACATCAAGCACCTCTACACGGTGAACTCCGGCGGTGTTGCCGGCTATTTGAGCTCTTTGGTCGGGTTCAAGTCGTTGGTGTCGATAGTTGCCGGACAGACAAGCGACTCCGAGGGTGCCATCGTGGCCTACGTGTCCAAGGACGACTTCTCGCGGTTCATGGACAAGTTCTACTTCTTGCAGCTCCCCGTGGCAGCGAAACTCAAGAGCCTCTTGCCTGAGTTGATTAAAACTATTGACTTTGCCCTTGAATGGTGCCATATTCCTGCAGGCGGCATTCTAGCCTCCCAGGGCGACTGGGCCAACGGGTTCCATATTGTGTTGAGCGGCCGGTTCAGAGTTGTCCGAGACAACAAGCACAAAATACAGGCGTTCTCAAAATGTCTTGTGGACGACTCCAATTTTAGCAAAATTGGCGAGAACGAAGACGAATACGAGATTTTGGGAGAGTACGGCCATGGGCAGTCCATCGGCGAAGCCGAGGTGTTGACGGCTTCCCGGAGAACCAATTCGTTGATCGCAGTCAGGGACTCTGAGACTGCCCGTATTCCCAGAACTCTATTCGAGATGCTCTCGCTCCAGAACCCCTCCATCATGGTGAAAGTGTCCCGAATCGTGGCCAACCGGGTGTTGGAAAGCAATAACAGAGAAGTGTTGCTGCATGCAGGCGTGGGGTCTAGGATCCACCACGGCACGGAAATCAACAAGGACTACAAAACCATTACCATTCTTCCCACGGTCAGCGGGCTCCCGGTCAAGGAGTTTGCCGAGCAGCTTCTACAAGCGTTGAAGGCCATTGGCAGAGATGTGATTGCATTGGACCGGACGTCCACGCTTACGCATTTGGGTCGTCATGCGTTTGACGACCGCCTTTCTCATCTCAAGCTCTCGGGCTACTTCGCCTACCTTGAGGAAAAGTATGAGACCATCTTGTATGTGTGTGATACGCCGCTCCGGTCGAGCTGGACGTCTACGTGCATCTCGCAAGGCGACTGCATTTTGCTCTTGGCAGATGCCGAAGACGATGAGTGTGCCACTAACATCGGTGACTATGAGCGGCTCTTGGTCAAGTTGAAGACCACAGCCCGCACCGACTTGTGTCTCCTCCACGCGGAGAAGTCGGTGATGCCAGGCTCCACGAGTATCTGGCTCAAGAACCGCATGTGGATCCAGGATCACCACCACATTCAGATGGCCGTCTCACGCGATACGGTCGTCAAACGCCACATCAAGAAAAAAAAGAACATCCTTTTTGATTTGGCGCTTAAGGTCAGCAGCAAGGCCAATCCCAACATCAAGCTCAAACTCGAGAACGTGACGTCGCGGGCCATGGCGTCGTTGATCAAGCTCAACGAACGCGTCAACAAGAGGCAGGATGCGTTGCCGGCCGCACACAAGAACGACTTCATGCGCCTTGCCCGGATTTTGTCCAATGAGGCCGTGGGGTTGGTGTTGGGCGGAGGCGGGTCACGTGGTATCTCGCACGTGGGCGTTGTCACGGCGCTCGAAAAGCACGGCATTCCCGTGGATATCATCGGCGGCACGTCCATCGGGTCGTTTGTGGGAGGCCTCTATGCCAAGGAAAACAACATCGTGTCCATCTACGGCATGTCCAAGAAGTTCTCTAGTCGCGTGGGGTCGATCTGGCGCAACATCTTTGACTTGACGTATCCTGTGACGTCATACATCACCGGGTACGAGTTTAACCGGGGGATTTGGAAGGTGTTTGGGTACTCAGAGATCGAGGACTTCTGGATCAAGTACTTCTGCAACTCCACCAACATCACCAACTCCAATATGGAGATCCACGAAAGCGGCTACGCGTGGCGGTTTATCCGGGCGTCCATGTCGTTAGCAGGGCTTCTTCCCCCAATCGCCTTCAACGGATGCATGCTCTTGGATGGGGGTTACTTGGACAACCTTCCAGTTTCGGAGATGAAAAACAGAGGCGCCAAGTATATCATTGCGGTGGATGTCGGGTCAGTGGACGACCGAACGCCCATGACGTACGGCGACACGCTCAGTGGGTTCTGGGTGCTTTTCAACCGCATCAACCCGTTTTCCAAGCACCCTAATGTGCCCAACATGATGGATATCCAGCTTCGGTTGGCGTACGTGGCCAGTGTGTATGCATTGGAGCTAGCCAAAAAGACGCCCGGGGTCGTGTACCTCCGGCCGCCCATCGACGATTACGCCACGCTTGATTTCTTGAAGTTTGACGAGATCTACAACGTAGGCTTGGCGTATGCCGACCAGGTGTTGACCAAATGGCAGGAGAAGGGGCAGTTTCCGAAGATTGCTGGCATGTCCAAAATCGGCCACAAGGATTCCACCAGAAAAAGCACCCACAGGCGGAACTCTATATAGGGACCTAGTGTACAGGCTAGAAACCTCATGAAGTCTTCTGGTTGTCTGTCTGTCTGTTTTAGTGGTCGGGTTACTCAGACTGCTTTGGACTTTGCCATTGCATGGGCTTATGACACATTCAAGACATTATTCAGACAAGAAGATCATCTACATGGCGAGTTTTGAGTCATTAGAGAGCAGCCTTGGTGATACCACAATTCAAGGGTATGTGGGAATTGTTGAGTGATTCCAGAAAGGCAGGAGTCCAAAATAGATCAAGAGTTCTAACTTTGAGTCACCCGCTTATTGTGGATGTCTCAGGATCTGCGCAAGTCGTCTTGGCAAATCCCTTTAATATGTCATTGGGTATAGCTCTTGCTTGGATAATGAAATCCAGATACTCAACAAAAAAGGCGCCTCCTTCGAGGACGAAGTGCCTAGACTGAAGTTCGAGACATAAGCGAGACCCAAGAAATAGGACTGACCGAATCAGACTGCCAAGAAAGACTGTCCCATAAGACTGCCAAGAAAGACTGTCCCATAAGACTGCCAAGAAAGACTGAAAGAAGACTGACCCAGACAACCAAGAATACCAAGACAGAAGGTCTAAAGACCACGTCTATATCTTCAAGGCATACACACACCATGATAAGTATAGGATCAGTGCAGATGCATTAGACTAATAGTTGACCAATACCATCTAACGTCAACGGCACGAGATGCCTAGGAGTTATGACTACCACTAGTGCATTGATTAGATAACGAGAGAAGACAGCAATAAGGAGACGCAGTGGGTACAGTTAGATAAATGGTGGCCCCATGAGGTGGTGCATCAACATGCGTGGCCAACACTATCCTTAGAGCTACGACAGTAGCCGGTATTCATGGACTTCTATATCATGGGACACCCTAGAATCATAATCACTCAAAATACAATCGTCTATGTACAGCCAAGAGTAGCCAGTCTCATCTAAGATAAACGATAATTCTACTACGACAATTTACTCAGAAAAAGCACTATTTCTATAACAAACAAAACTATAACGTTCTACAGCCTACAGTTCAGCATAGCACGATGCGTCTATAAGTACTATGAAGGGTAGTCTTCATCGGATTCTACTTAAAGCAGTCTTAGACGAGTACGGCATCGTGCACGAGACATGAGCGTAGTGACCATCCATTTTCAGCTTCATAGCAGTCAATTTCCGCTTCATGAGTTCTCCAGTGGTTCAGTGATTACATGCACTTTAAATAGCAGTAGTCCACTCAAGTATGAAACCAGCTACTTTTGTACTTCTCTTTTCTTTTCTTCTCTACTTCTTCTCTCTACTCTACGTCTAGAGCCTAACTCATAGAATCATGGAGTTCATAGACTTATGGAAATCTTTGGCGTCAAGAGGCTAGTCGGTAGGGCCACCAGCCAAGCCTGTGCCATACACGCTTGACCTACTCCCAGGATGCACGAAACGTCCCTATCCACTAAGGACCAGAGTATCAGTACCTCTGTATGACGAAGTATCAGGTGTTCTCTATCATGTTCTTATCTTCTGGTCTATCTTCTACATCTACTATTTCTACTATCATTTCTACTATCATTTCTACTATCATTCTACTATCATTTCTACTATCATTCCTACTATCATTCTACTATCATGTCTATCTTCTATTCTCTTGTAATATCTATATCTTATCTGATCCTCTATTCTATCTATATCTTCTCCGTAGACATATTCTATGTGCTGTTCAACACACACCTCAGCAGCATCAGAAAGAGCCATGGGTTGGTTTCATGGGGGCCTGTGTTCGCACTGACTGTACCGCTATGATGCTTTCTGGAAGTGGAACCATTGGATGACACTCCACTCCTGAACTCCCATGGAGCTATCTTTGATGCCATGCTTCAAGCTAACGTCACAAGTTATTAGTCACTAGTCGTCACTACTCAGACAAACTACTTGTACCAGGAATACTGTCAAGCCCTATTAATTTACATCCTAGGATCATGAGTAGGTTATTGAGTATTCCCAGTTTGTTCTCCGTGTGTTCTCCATGGATTTGCTGCACCTGGTCAGAATGTGCGAAAATGTGAATGACCAACTAATAGCGACACCAACAAACAAATCGTTCTTTGTTTCCATTCCATAGTCTTCTTGTTGTCGACGTCTGATATGGACGCCTGCACTTCTTACCGTACGCAACTTGCTGAGTGACAAGTCTATACATGACAGTTTGATAAGGTTACATTTAGTGGTATGATTGTATGGATACGACTGATGGACAATGAATATAGCAAGTAGACAAGAGGATTTGTGTGAGAGGTTTCGGAGAGGTTTCGGAGAGGTTTCGGCTTCTATCTAATTTAATCAGCAGAGTCGGGTGCTTACATGTACTAGCTGCTCGCATACAAGAATTGTATTAGGGTACAATGTTATCGACAAGCACTTGCGAATGAGGCGATACTCAGACAATTCCTCACAGCTCCTATTTTGATGGCGTACCATCCCCAAATGTATCGGCCCGGTTGTGCCTTGTCAGTGCCGATAATACAGCGCCCAAACCTGAGAGATTAGCTAGCTTCTCAGCCCATTTGCTGTTGATAAGCCATGGGCAGACAAAGCCTAAAGTGTGTCAGAAACCCATTCCCACCCGGAAGAGTCACAACGAATACACTGGAGTACAAGTACTAAATATAGTAAGAATCTAACACTAATGAAAGGATTCATGAATGTGCGCTGAGCCTTCCCATCAACTTATGGTATGCTCGTGCAACGTCTATGTGGTCTATAGTATGGTCTTGTTCATAAACATCCACTGAACAAGCCTTGGTACAAGTCATAAGTAGCTCGCGTATATACGTATTAGCATGTAGTGATGATCGTCGTGTAGTGATGATCGTCGTGTAGTGACGTATCGGCATGTGTTAGTTACAGAGGAAGTCAATAGTCGGTGTGCCAGTTTAGTGCATAAATACTGTGCCCTCAACGGATTATGGACCTGTCACACAGCCTGGCCTCGTCATTCAGCTGTGTTAATCTCAGCCCAGCCTCATCTTGACAATGCTGTTAAGTGCATATTTCCAACTGCACTAGACACTCGAGGCATATCCCCTCAACAAGAACCGTACCGTACCTGGTCTTGTCTATCACCAAAGGCCCCTGGAGGTCAACAAACACACTCAACTCAGTACTCAAGCTCCAGAGACCAGACCCGGTCAATATACCGTCTGTTCTTAGTCCGTGTGATTAGTCTAAGTCCTCTTAATAGCATAGTGCTAGATTAGACCCCGACGTTACCACTCGTGGGGCATAGCCTACGCTGTAGGGTCTAGCAGCGGAACAGCCACTACCCACTATCCAGCCACCTGGGATCTGCCGGCTGCCGACACTGTATGGACCTATGACACTGTATAGACCTATGATACTGTATAGACCTACGACACCTCCTCGAAGGGCATCAACGGACACTGAATCACAAAGTACTCAACGTATTGAATATTAGCACATCTTTCGTTGGTGTCAAGAGTACTTGCTTTAGTCCTGTAGTCTGTGTGTATTGCTAGTTCGCTAGTGAATAGTGGATAATAGTTGATGTTTACGTTAATAGTGGTTCGGCACTAGGAGTATTTGCACCCAAAAGTTACAGACACTTACACTATAAAAAGGGTAGTTTAGGTCAAAAACAATCGATAAAACGAAAAAGGGTAACATTTGTAGCCAAGCAGTTTGGCCATATAACACAATCCCTCGGTCTCAATTCCATCGAAACCCTCAAATCTTTCCCAGGTGGTGCCTATGATATTGAGAACAGGGAATTGAAGACCTTGTTGAACTTGGTAAAGAAACTGCACCCCCCACTGAGTCCAAAACTTCGAGGTAGTCCAAGGATTTCCTGGGGTCCGATTCGTCTAGGTCTTGTCTCTTCATAGTATCTAAATGAAAAATCTCATTCTCGTCGTCATGCGGTATGAATTCGAACTCATCCCATCTATTTTCGTCCATAATTGCATATTCTTCAGCGTTAGGCAGCACTCTCTTTCCTCGCCACGAGTTTCTATCATAGTCAAGCTGTGAGCCCTAGAACCCTTGGGACAATAATGTCCTTCTCGGAGAGAACGCATTAACAGAGTCAAACAATTCTTTGGAGCCACAGTGAAACCCGAAATTCATTATACTTGGGTCGTACTCTAATGCCGTAATTGTATCAAAGAAATCCTCGAATGTCCTGGAGCCCCAGAGGAGCGTTCATTCCCGATTGATGAGATGACCAATAGCGACTCACCCCGCCTATTGGGTTTTTCGTGTTGACGAACATATTCCTCTCATACCTCTATCCTGAACCAGGTCCAATACTTTCACCAAGCTCTTGCTGGTGCCGTATATTCTGCCCCAAGCGTCATATGGTGAAATAGACATCTCAGGACGCGGCGCACGGTGACCATTCCGAGAAGCAAGGCATAGAACATGGAACATGCAAGGAGAGACGACACGACATTGTGTCAACGAGTACCTAGCATGTACGGAGACGAGGTACTTCGTGGATATGTTGCATGCAAGGTAGACAATAGCGCTGTGCAAGGCCTAGACGAGAAGAGAAGTATAAGACGTTCTGAGACCCCGCTCAGAACGTCGGTCTTGTAAGGTACAACTTACATCCCCCTGTATATTGATATATACTAAAACATAAGTTGAAACATTGATAGTCCTTTTGGTGGGACGAATTTGTGAGGAGGGGAAAATAAGGTAAGAAAAGGTAGTGAAGGGGAAGTGGGAATTTTAAGTTTGAGTTATATTTTTAGTATGTTCATAGTTTTATTCCTACTAATCTTCTCAATGTTAATTCGTAAGCCAAATCTTCGTTACACATCAAGAGTTCTAGAAATTAATTTATTTTAAATATTGATTAGTTGGTTTTACAATGGCTGAAGTTTTTTAAAAAATAATGATTAAAACAAAAGTATAATTTTGATTATTTAAGGATATAAAGTCTTATATTAATAAAGGTTTTATGGGAGAGGTCTAGCATATCTTTTGGGACACCTTGCAGTATAATTTTATTTTTTGTTGTTTTGTATAAGTATCGTAAGCATACATTTATATTTCATTCTGTACTACCGTTTTGCTGTTTTCTAAGGTATTGTATAGCCCAAGTTTGTGTTGCAGGATTTTATCTAGGTCTATTGTTGATTTTATGTATACGCTGTCAGTGTCTATATTATATCTAAACCTAAATTCTTTGCATAGGGAGTAATCTGTATCTCTTAGTATTGATACCGTTTTGGGTTGAGTATGGGGTTTTCGTCTCTACTCATTTTATTGTACTTATCGCCGTCTAGGATAAAAGGTTTGTTTATCAAAGCGTCGCCCATAAACTTTACCTTCTTCTTTTCAAGGAATCTACTTGAACGACGTCTTTATATGAATACCTCTGTCGATTGTTTCTGTACGAATTTTCGCCGTTCAAAGCTATTTTCATTCTTATTGGACAAGGTTTCGTCGCAAGTGCATTTGGTCATCTTTAATTGTTAATTTATCTATGTATTTATTGAATATGTACCAGTACTTTCGTATTCTTCCTTCTAAGCATGTATTTGAAGCCTTCTTTTGCTATTACAAGTCATAGGACAAGTCATAGGTATGGTAAGTTCCACCATTTCCAGGATAATCTTCCGTCTTATTTCTTCTTGGGACGAATCCAAGTAATCAAGTGGTCTTTCGTCGGAAGTATGGGTTAACGTTGCATACACCCATTTTACTTTTTATTTGGGTAACTCTTTTGGAACCGTAACAGTGGGAATAACTTCATTGCGCTGGGGTGCAGGATACTACGTCAGCGTAGTCTTCGTTGTAGATACCGTTTTTAACTACTCTCCATATATGCGTTTTTCAAGATACGATTTCGCACCCAAAGGTTGAGGGTCCCCAAACCATGAATATACCTTGTGAAATGATCCATTTGTGAATATCCACTTGTGAAACTACACTGGCTGCCACTCTCCTACAAGCAAGCACCCACTCGGGTCGGTGAAGTCGAGAAGTTGAAGAGACCGGGTGTATGCAGGAACAGTGGTGTAAAGATATCTCATCCTTATTAAAGATGATATCCTGCAGAGGAGAATCCTCCTGCAGGATCCATCCTGGGTAAGGGTCATGGTGAATGGGCACAAAAGTGTTAACCTTGTCATAGTACTCCTTGGATGAGATCCCTTGTGACTGTGTCTTCAAAGTCATTATCGTATCGTAATATATTCAGTAATCTTATTTAGAGAAGAGAAGTAGAAAATGGTCCTTAGGGAGAAAGAAGATATGGATTCTTTCTCCTCTTAAATAGAACGGTGAGGTCGTGCAAGTTCCAAATAGAACCTACGAGAACATTCGGAGAACATAGGAGAAGCCTGTCGGTGACTCCAAAGATCAGGTGACAACAATAGGGATTGAGGGCATATACCCTAAAGGGCATACTGCATACACTGACCATGATGTACAGGACCCATTGGGTGTTAGTACTGTATATGATCCTCATATCACAACAAGTGGTCCGTCTGCTCAAGTGAGAGCAGTCAATCACCAATCAAGTATAGGTCAATCACCAATCAAGTATAGGTCAATCACCAATCAAGTATAGGTCAACCATCAGTCAAGTATAGGTCAGTCAACTCAATCAACTATTGGGTCAGTCAACTCAATCAACTATTAGACCTTAGTGGAATAGTACTATCTCACGGAGTTTATATCAAACAAATTGATTGCAATCTAGCATGTGTTGGAATCTTTAATAGCTTCGTACTTTGTTAGATGTTTTCTTGATGGTCCCTTAAGTAAAGCATCCAGTGGTCTTATACAGAGTAACAACTCGAGCACCGTTTCCCCAGTCTGCGTTGGGGGAATTGGCAAAGAGGAGGTTTGCACCATGCTTACACCTGGTAATTTGGGTTTGATTATAGTAGTGTAGTAGTGTAGTAGTGTAGTAGTGTAGTATACTAGTATAGTAGTGTAGTATAGTAGTGTAGTATACTAGTATAGTAGTGTAATATACTAGTGTAGTATACTAGTATAGTAGTGTAATATACTAGTGTAGTATACTAGTATAGTAGTGTAATATACTAGTGTAGTATACTAGTATAGTAGTGTAATATACTAGTGTAGTATACTAGTATAGTAGTGTAATATACTAGTGTAGTATACTAGTATAGTAGTGTAATATACTAGTGTAGTATACTAGTATAGTAGTGTAATATACTAGTGTAGTATACTAGTATAGTAGTGTAATATACTAGTGTAGTATACTAGTATAGTAGTGTAATATACTAGTGTAGTATACTAGTATAGTAGTGTAATATACTAGTGTAGTATACTAGTATAGTAGTGTAATATACTAGTGTAGTATACTAGTATAGTAGTGTAATATACTAGTGTAGTATACTAGTATAGTAGTGTAATATACTAGTGTAGTATACTAGTATAGTAGTGTAATATACTAGTGTAGTATACTAGTATAGTAGTGTAATATACTAGTGTAGTATACTAGTATAGTAGTGTAATATACTAGTGTAGTATACTAGTATAGTAGTGTAATATACTAGTGTAGTATACTAGTATAGTAGTGTAATATACTAGTGTAGTATACTAGTATAGTAGTGTAATATACTAGTGTAGTATACTAGTATAGTAGTGTAATATACTAGTGTAGTATACTAGTATAGTAGTGTAATATACTAGTGTAGTATACTAGTATAGTAGTGTAATATACTAGTATAGTAGTATAGTAGTATAGTAGTATAGTAGTATAGTAGTATAGTAGTAGTGTAGTATACTAGTGTAGTATACTAGTATAGTAGTAGTGTAGTACTGTAGTATACTAGTTTAGTATAGTAGTGTAGTATACTAGTATAGTAGTGTAGTATGCTAGTATAGTAGCGTAGTATAGTAGCGTAGTATAGTAGTGTAGTAGTATAGTAGTGTAGTAGTATAGTATAGTAGAAGAATACTAGTAGTGTAGTAGTAGTGTAGTATAATAGTGTAGTAGTGTAGTATGTAGTCTACTAGGCACTGTAGATATAGTGTGGTACGTATTGTAGTGTAAAGAGGTAGACTGCGAGGTAATCCACCAGTCAGCCACCACCAACCAATACCATACCGAATCCCGCCAAACCGGCCAAAAACCACCTAATTACCATGCAACCCGCTTCCACATTCAGTTCCATTCCCCAACTAGAACCTCCCTTGAATTCCATCACCCTCCGCTCTCCGATTCCAACATTGATACCCGTTTGAACTCCAATGGGAGTCTTTCCAATCCCGATCACAGGACGTTCAAACACCGGACTCTGTCGGCGTAAATACCTCCGTCACGGACTCTTTTGACGTCTTTGCTTTTGAGAAGCATTCCACACAACCGGCCATGCATTGAAGCAGAAGCCCACAGGTCAATGTGAATGCAAAGCGAGAATCGGAGCATTCAAGAGGCGATAACTGCTCAAGTGTGGGATGTCGGTGCTGCTGCTACTGCTACTACTATGTACTACACTACGTACTACACTACAGTAGTAAACTACAGTACTACAGTTCTAAACTACAGTAGTACACTGCAGTACTAAACTACACTACACTACACTACACTACTACACTACACTACTACACTACACTACTACACTACACTACTACACTACATTACTACACTACACTACTACACTACACTACTAAACTACACTAGTAAACTAGTACACGACTATAGTCTTTGTCTAGTCTTTGTCTAGTCTTTGTCTAGTCTTTGTCTAGTCTTTGTCTAGCGTTGTCTAGCGTTGTCTAGTTGTCTAGTTGTCTATCCAGTCAGCTAGTCTTGTGATTGTGTAGTCAGCCAGTTGGTCAACTTTTTTAGCTTCCTGGCTCTTGTCTTTTGCTCTTCCACTACTGAAGCTACCTCATCGTGGTGTGCCTGGGAGTTGGCTCCGTCTTCACCTCCCAGACTCGCAGATTCTTCACTAGGCCTCGTCGGTGCGTTTATGAGACAAACAGAAGCAGGTGTCTGCATATCCATTTCAGGCTAGATTACTGTGATGCTCCCTGCGATTCCTTGTATACGGATTTAAGACGCAAGATTAGAGTTTCCACTAATTCGACTGATCATCTATCATCTATCATCTAGACAGTCACTTGGTGCCGACCAACCAGCATCCCACAACTACAATGAAGTACAATGAAGTCTTGTGGTATGGCATCAAGACTTGATTCCTTGGTATTGTATCAGCGAAAGACCGCTGATCGTTGGCCGACTAAGGCATAGCTCATCAAGCCAGTCCCGAGGTTTCAATACAGCTAAAAGTCGCTACACCGCTTGCTATTGCAATTAATGCATAAGTATGATCTCAATGACCAGGTCCATCACTGGCCTAGTAATAAGTCAGGATCCACGCTTCAATGCACTTCCCATACATGTTGCATGGGAGAGATGGGCAAAAGCCAGGATCAGCACGCTGCCGGAATATCCACCGTGGTGGGTCTGGTGTGGGGTCACAGGCCCAGAATGGGAGATTTGAGTTCTTGGAGCCTTGTCCTTCGGATTCGTCTCTTGGGTCCCAAGTGACGCTCAACCTTGGTGTAACCTCAGCAAGCTTCTTGTAATCCTTCTGTTCTCTCCTTTCTTATTACACCAAACACACGAGTTGATGTCTTCTATGCTGACACTTCACTATATCGAGAGAGAAGAGCCAGTTATCCTCTGTACCGGGCAAGTGTGACCGTTCTTGTTCAACCGTGTGGTGCTAGATCTATCAAGTATGAGATGAAGTATGAGATGAAGTTGATTGATCAACTATCAGGTAGAACACCAAAAGTTGCTAGCCACATGTTGGATTCATTACTTCTGCCAGCGCCGAACATGAACTTCACTTCCTTGACTTGTAGATTCAGTCTATCACTCGTCTATCACTCGTCTATCACCCGTCTATCATCACGATTCACTCCTCTCAGCATCCCTGTCTATTCTACCACATCTTTAGTCGTCTGCAAGCCCTGGTAGAAGTTCTCCACCGTCGGGTGGCACCGCACGCGGTGTTTCCTGAAGTTTATCACCTGGAGCCCGTCTCTTGACGACGCTCTGGAGAGCGCCACGTACGCCTGGCCGTTCTCGAACGTCCGCGACAAGTCCACCTTCACCATTGAAAGCGTCTGACCCTGCGACTTGTGGATGGACAACGCCCACGCAAGCATGAGCGGAAATTGCACGCGGTACACGAGCACCTCTTCGGTGGTTTCATCCGTGATCTCCCATCTCTCGGGCTCCACCAACACATCTCGCGTGGTGACTCCATCGAGACACTTGAACCGCACCAAGGGATGCTTTTGGCCCTGCGAAGACTGCTCCAATTTGTCAATAAAGTCGAGCTTCCGTGCCTGGTTGGCTTCGAATGCACGGTAGGGGTCGCCGTCGCCGCTGACATCATAGAAAACCTCGCTGTCGCTTATGTCTGCCAGGGAGGTCTCCGCCACTGATCCCTGTGTAACCGTTGCTTTCTCCTTCATGAAATTGAACACGTTGTCGAGAGACTCCTGCAGCTGCTTGATCAAGTAGCCGTGCTCCTTCTCATTAATCTCGTCACTAGTCACGATCTTGCCCAACTTCTTGGACAAGATGGACGCCACCTTCTCCTTGTTGAGCCGATTGATCATCTCGTCAAACGAGAGGTCCGGATGCTGTTCTATCAACTTTCGCCCGTGGTATACGTCGCGATCGAAGAACCCAATGACCCGCCCCACCGAGCCGTTGACCAACGTGTCGTCGAAGTTCTTGATACACATGACCTGCGCATTCTCCTTGAGGAACAACTTGGAAGGAGCCAAGAAATTGCGCAATAGCTTTTCCCGGGCCAAATCCGGAAGCGTCCCACCGTCCTTGGCTGTATACAGCATAGACACGCCCTTAAGCTCGGCCAACTTGGAGTTGTTGGCCTTTTCCACCTCAAACCGCGTGGCGTACAATTCCGTGGGTACGATTCCATCGCTACTGTCCAAGGGACGCGAGAGCCTGAGAAACTCCTGCTCGGTCTCGGGCTTAACCACGCCGTGCCGCATGTCGTTTAGCATATCAATAAACTGGTCGTCTCCTTTCTGCCGGAACACTTCGGTGAGAATGATGGAGGCAGAAATGGCCTGCGCCCACGCAGCACTTTCAAAGGCGAAAAGGGCGGTGTCCTTGGTTTCCGTGCCGTCCTTGCTAACGTCACTTTTGCTGACGGGCGGGAGCTGGTAGAAATCGCCACACAACACCACCTGCATGCCGCCAAAAGGCATGTGAGCATTCTTCCTGCGGATAGACCGGGCAACATAGTCAAGCTTATCAAAAAGTCGGCCGTCGATCATAGAGATCTCATCCACTATCAACACTTTAGTGGTTTTCCAGCGTGCCACGGCCTTGCGGTTGCGCCGTACCATTTTAAGCGTGGCCTCCATATCACCGTCGCTGATGCCGATCCCGGCAAAGCTATGCAAGGTCATGCCGCCAATGTGGAACCCAGCAAGACCCGTGGATGCAGTCACGGCCACCTCGCCCGGTCGATACCTGAGTTTGAGCGCCTTGATCATTTCCCTGAGAAGAACCGATTTTCCTGTACCCGCAGACCCGGTGAAGAAAAGAGACTTGCCCTTTAGGACCATGTCAATGACGCGTTGTTGTTCCTGAGAGAGAAGCATGGGCCGGACGCACTTGTGTTCCAACTCCGCCAAGTCTGAAACGTCGGCCTGGTTGCCGTGCGTATCATTTTGCGTGGCTAGTTGGATGACTGGGTATGCAAATCTGG
Source organism: Metschnikowia colocasiae (assembly GCA_002370175.1). NCBI lineage: Eukaryota > Fungi > Ascomycota > Pichiomycetes > Serinales > Metschnikowiaceae > Metschnikowia > Metschnikowia colocasiae. The sequence continues at coordinate 20,658 of NKZV01000917.1, forward strand.
GCTTGGCGGCCGGCCTCTCTTTGGCCACGGTATTGAAGCCGCGCATCTGCTCCTGTGAAAAGTACGACCGCACTTGCGGCGACACCAGAGGGGGGGAGTCCAGGCCGGGGTAATTGAACCGTGGCTTCTTGAAGGGGGAGTTGACGGGGGACACGGCTCGATGCGTGTCTGAATGCTGTGGAGGGTCTTTGAGCAGGGAAAGACTTTCGGGTCTTTTGGGGGAGTTAGGGCCGAGGCTAGGAATCCTTTTGACAGAGTTGAGATCAAGACTTCTTTGGGCAGAATCAGGACTCCTTTTGAGTGAAATTGAACCAGGGCTCGTCGAAGCACCGGAGCTCGTTGCATGGGACGAAAAGCCAGAGCTCATTCCATGCACAGAAAGAGGCGGGCGAACAGGAGACTGGGGTCCAACATGGCTCTCAGAACTAGTTTCACGCACACTTGGCCATTGCGAGAGACAACTAGATTGTCTCTCAGAGGCGGCTCCACTGTTGCCACTAAATCCCGGTTCTGACTTCACTAGCGTCGACTTGGGTGAGGCACTACTCACGGGTTTCACCTTTGCCGAACTCTCTAGTTTCACATTTGATTCTAGCTTCACTGGACTGAGCTTCACTGGACTGAGCTTCACTGGACTGAGCTTCACTGGACTGAGCTTCACTGGACCGTGTGGCCTCACTGGACTCTGTGGCCTCACACTTTCTAGCTTCACTTTGGCAAGCTCCAGGTTCCCCTGAAGATGTTTCACTGCATTACCTAAACCCAGGAATGAAGGGGGCACCCGTGCACCAAGGGTCCCTAGGATGTTCTTTGTATTCACCTGACCGCCGAAGCTGCCGCCTTCTATACGCCTAGGGGAACCTTGGGCTAGCGGGTCCTGCATGGAGCTGGGGAGTCCGACCAAATCAAGCGGATCAAAAGGGTCTTCCGAATCGGAGTACTTGTCTCTTGCTGAATCCTGCAGCGAGTCGGAAAACGATGTCAAGTCAATGTACTGTAGCGTTTGGAGCTTTTCCGGGGCCGGCACGAGCAGGTGAACTTTGCGGGCCTGGGAACTGGTCATTGCTCTAAGTGCAGGCACTATTCGGGCTGGCGAGGTTCGAAGCGTGGTCTTTCCTCGAAGAATCATGGACACCCCACTGTAGTACTTAGTATGTGTTCCACGATGCACGCGCATCGCACATCGCGTAAACCGCGACACCAGACGATACACCCGTACACCAAACCCGTACACCAAAACCCGTACACCAGACACCAACCAGATATGCAAAAACCTCGTGCACCGAAGTGTTTCTGGCCGCACGGAAACCGGTCTTTGGATATACAAACGCGGCCTTCTATTTTCTGTGGCGCATTGGAATCGAACCAGCGACCTCTGGGTTCCTGCACACAATGCAAGCCACGCACAGTTAAACTCTATCTTAAGAAACTCAAGATACCACAACTCCACACGCCCCAGCTATGACGGATGCCCAGGTATTTGCATCGGCAATCTATGCAGTCGTGGAGAACCCCCAGCATTTCCGCGACATCTTCGCCCCTTTGGCCCTGCTCGCCCTGCCTCTACACAAATACACCACCGCTCAGAATGTCCTTCTGGCGCTAGTGGTCCACACTAACCCAGTGTGCACGCCGATTCCAGCCATCCTAGAGTTGGCAACAGAAGTATGCACGAAATTGGAATCTGAAACACCCCTGAAACACGAAGCCCAAGCATTGGTGCAGGACTTGCCTAATTCGGACGCAAACGAGTCTACGCTTGAGTCCTTCCTCTCCCAATTGGTTTCAAAATACTCTCTAGACGATGATGCTTTCCCTCTGTCCGTTTTTCTCTCGCTGGAATCCGCAGCCGTGGAGGTTGCAGACGCTTTCCTTGCTGATATAAAGTCACGTGCGGAGCACATTGGCTTCGAGCCCTTTTCGTCGCTGCTTTTGGTTCTGTTCGCTAAGGCCAAGTGCCTTCATATGCTGCAGTACTTTCCGGAAATCTCGAGCTTTTTTGATGACTTCACCGCTCTTGATGAGACACCTCTGTACATCTCATGGCTCCACGGCGTCATCCACCCCTACAACTTCTACGCCGACAGCTACAAAATCCCCAACGATATATGCACGCCCGCCGGCGAGTTTTTGCTGCTTAAAACCCACAATGCTCAGTTCTGCTACTTGGTGGAACCTCTTTCCCAAACCTCGCCATCTATGGACATTTCTCCGGCCCGCTTTTTGGCCGGCACCGCTCTCCCTTTAGCGGTCTACTACGGTTACGACTTGTCGGAGCTCTCGGCGTGGGCTGTGGACAAATACACCCAGGGCCTGCTTGGAGACTTCCGGTTCTGGCACGACCTTCTACTGATGCTCACAAACTACATGGCATACGACGGCAGCAAGTTCCCCGTGAGCTCTTTTGCCATGTTCGTGCGGCGTTACATGTGCTTGTGCCTCTTTTTTGGACTAGGAAGCTCTTCTATGGCGGCGGTGGAATACAGTCATGTGCAGGACCAAATTCGGGCCACACTCCTGTTTCTTCTACAAGAGTTGAATGTGGAGCAGTCGGGCAGCGGGGTTTTGGTTGCAAACTCCAAAGAATTGCCCAACCCTGAGTCCTTCTCGCAGTTCGTGGGCTCAGCACACCCCTTCGTAACGGCTCTTCTCGAGGCCGACCTCGGCGATGTCCTTGCAGACCTCTACTCCGTGGTGTCCACGTGCTGCAACTTGTACCCGTTGAATGACCTCACTATCAAGAAATACTTCCAGTTGAAGTCAGACTCCTGCGGCAACTGGTTGCAAAAAGAGACACTTTCGATTCTTTCCAAGGTGGAAAACTCCAGCTACGAGCAGATGACGTCAGCCATCGACGGGCTCAAGAAGTCTTTCATTTCCGACGTGTCTTCGGCGCAAGAAATCGATCAGGTTGTCTTTGAGCGGCTTCTCCAGCTCGACTTATACGATAAGGCACTCCTTTTCCTCCGGGAGACGACGGTGCCGTGTGCGGTGACGTTCTCACTAGCAAGCGGGAGATTCTGGGAGCTTTTGGAGAATGCTTCAAATTTGGATGATCGCATTGGAAAGCTCAAGCTTTCCCGGAGCTGTCTAGAAACCATGGCACAGCTCGCCGAAACCGAGACTCACCAGGACCAGGTGATCCGCATCCGTCACTTGTTCAAGGCGTTGCAGAACCTCAAGAATTTCAAGTTGGTGTTGATCAAAAACCAGCCCATTACGCCAAAGCACATTCTCGAAAAGCTCACTATGATCAGCAGTGAAGACAAATTCCCCCCGATCTCGCTCATAGCCATCATTCTCGAGCAGAACCCAAAGTCGTATTTGGCCTACGAAAAGCTATACAAGGTGGTGAACGATTTGGCCATATACTTGGACCTCAATCTTGACGACATCAGCTTCCCCAAGGTGCAGACTGCGTGCGTGGAGTCGGCCTTGATCGATGGCAACTTCAATTTCGCTTACAAACACTCCAAGGAGTTGCTTGAGTACTTTGTGGAGAGCGGGCGCACAGAAGAGCTTAGCGACATCTGGCTCATGTTCTATCAGGTGGGCAAGTATATCCTGGCGGATTGGTTCAACGACTACGACGAAATGGTGCAGAAAGAGAAGATCTCGGTGCTCCATCGCCAAAGGGAAATTTTGTCAATGGCCATCAAGAACAGTACCCCACACAAGGCCAGCGTGGATAACTCGCGCTTGTTGGTAGGGCAGTTTAGGCACATCAACAGCGAGATTCACAAATGGCACGAAGACGCCAAGCTCCACCGCAGCGAAAACCTTAACCGCGCGGTCAAGACCACCCACATGCAAATCCAGGAGAATATCAGTGGCATTTTGAACGAGGCTAACCTCTCGAAGAAACAGGCCGGCGAGAAATTGACCAACCTCTTGACCCTGGGTCTTGGCTGGGCCATTGGCGCCACCGAATTAGGCGATAAAAGTGGTCGGTAAGTGATGGATGGCACCTCACCGACAAATGATTGACATCACTAAGGACCTATGTGGCCGATTTGGACCGACACTTAACCTATAAATGATAGTGCAAGACTGAAGTGACCAATTGGCACAAAGCTACACTCGGACAAGGAGTGTATACAAGGGGGCAGGTGACGCGGGAGGCACGGGTGTGCGCACACATCAACAGGTCAACCCAATCATCTCCACTGCATGTCCGGTGAACAGCAGCTCATTGAGTTGGCGATATCCAACTTCCTCAAAACAAACGATGCCTCGGCACGACAGTACCAGATCCACCGTCGAAATGTATTGGAAATCAGCCAGCAGGTGCAGAGGGAAATGGCCGCATGCGGTGAAGTGCTGGCTGCTACCAAAGTCCGGCTCCAGCAGATCCAGTACGACAATATGAAAATGAATGTGCAGTACAAAGCACACGTGGAAAAGTTACAGCGAAATATGGGGGTTTTCGAGCAAGGCGGCGATATTCCTGGCTTGGATGAGCAGATGCGGGAGATTTCCCACAAGAACGAGGCTATCACCAAGGAAGTTAACAAAATGGCCGAGCTGCATAAGCCCGTGGTGGAGAAATTGAGCCGGTTGGTGAGAAATTTCGAGAGCTGCGTGTCTATCAAGAGCAGCAGGGCCAATCGAAGCAAAGTAGTGGCAGAAAAAGGCGACACGTCAGCAGAATCCAAGGTGTTGCTTCGGTACGACGCGTCAGTATTTACCCGTGCCGAGCTCGAGGCGTTATTTGGAGACGTGACCAAACGGCTAGCGAATTTGAAGACAGTGGACGAAATCAGAAACGAAGACAACGAAAGCGTGCATGAACCGGAAAAGGAGGCAGACGAATCGCCGTCCATCGACGTGGGCAAGCACTTGGGAGAGCTTCTCCAAAATAGCCGGGCATACACCAGACTTGAAGATGGTCTGTACAGATACGACATGTCCAAGTCGTCATCGGTTGACATCGGCAACGTGACCATGAGTCTACAAGAGTACGCCAAGGCCATCGACTTGTTGGTGGGTGAAATACAGGACTTGGTGGTCCGAGGTACGGAAGCAAAGGAGAGGTGGGTGCTCAATGCCCGCAAGATCGAAATGATGCAGCTGCTCTTGGACGATGCCATGGAAACCGATTGACAAATTCAATGGATTCATATTCTGTCCAGACTTGTGGATCATTCCAGCCACGATCCCAAGTCCAATCAACCACAAAATATCTCAACCTCCACACACTTCGATCTACCTCGATGTATCACTTCCGACAATAACTGAGTCTATGGCTCAGGCCAATGAATGGTGGTTTGTTTAAGCCAATAGATGGACTATGCTAGAATCAGTTGGTCTGCACGTGATACATGACTAGTGGCTACAGTGGGTAAGACTTCAGCTTCACCATCACTCTATTCTCATCAACGCCTGTCACATAGATTCCTAGACGTGAGCTTATGGTCAATAAGTACTATGATCAGTTGACATCCTCTTGCCTCATTACATACCAATCAATCAGGACAAGCATGGGAGTATGACTAATACTATGATCAATGACTATAATATGATCAATGACTCAATCATACGAACTGCTCATTATGATGTTGAATATGGTCATATAGTTTTGGAAGCCGCCTGTTGCACTGTGCGTTTTGAGAAGTTGATATTGAGAGGTCAGTATTGAGAAGTTGGTCTTGAGAGGTCAGTATTGAGAAGTTGGTCTTGAGAAGTTGAATTGACACAGTATTGCTGATATCCGGTAGACCGTTGCTGGATTCTTGAAACAGCAGTAAAAATTGAGCCCGTTGATCCAAGCAGAATAGAGGCTTACTGGGTGCACGTGATCTCAGTGTGCCTGAATCTACTTAGATTTGCATTAAGCAGGTCCTTTAAGGCACCAGAATGCTTTTCCAATGTGCCAGCCATCCTTGACGGTGCTAGGCATAGGACCTACACAACTTAGTGCAGGACGTAAGCACTACAGTCAGTGAAATAGGCAGCCCTGTATCCTGCCAGGTGCTACGCTACATGTTCGGCACAGGGCAAAGTACGACAACGGAGAAGATTACCAAAACGGAGCTACTTAGCGACAAAGATAAGAAGGTGCGTCAAAGGAGAGGCCGATGAGGAACGACAACTATATGAGGGCTCGAGCACGCTCCATTACTTGAAGCATGAACTCCATTTTGAAGACATGAACCCTTGACTAGTTGCAGCATCTGAGGGAGAGCTCCTACTAAAATAGTGGCCGTTTCAAAATACCTTATATCGCTAGTGACATTGTTCCTACAAGCAATACATCAATTGACAAGCCGTTAGAAGCTTAGACCCTTGCAAATACATGCTAAAGCCCCAGGATGCATACTAATTCTAACACGTGATTCGTCTCGACAGCATCAGTGCCTGTCAGAAGGTCCGAAGCTATGTATACGGCACTCAGTGCAGTGGTACATGAGTGGGTATTAATTGGGTTTGACTAGTGTACTATTGAGTGCTGTAGTGGAGTGTGTAGTAAAAGGTGACTAAATAACTGTACTAAAAGGCGTCCTACTAGCTGGCTAAATAGCTGTGCAGGTGTAGTATTAGTCAGATCCGCCATGAGTACGCACATCTCAGCATAGAAGGCCTTCTTGATCAGATGTGAATATCAGGTCCTGAAAATGTAGTTTGTCACCGTTCAAGTAGCCATTGCAGGCCCAAGATAACTGTGTGCTTCTCGGGGGGATTAGTTGGGACGCTCTAGCAGAGCCACAGCTTTACCAGTACCATCTGAGGAAATACACCAAGAAACATTCTTGAAGCCGAGATGTATTAAAGAGCTGCAGTGCTGTAGTGTAGTATTCTACTATAGTAGCGTAGTATAGTAGTGTAGTAGTGTAGTATTCTACTATACTAGTGTAGTATACTAGTATGGTAGTGTAGTAGACTAGTTTAGCAGTAGTGTACTATACTAGTATAGTAGTGTAGTATTCTACTATAGTAGTGTAGTATACTAGTAGTGTAGTATTCTACTATAGTAGTGTTAGAATTATTATGCGACCTGGGGCTTTAGCCTGTATTCGCATGGGGTTAAGCTTCTAACTGCTTATCAATATTTAGGATCGTCCAAGAACTATAAGGCTCGTTGGGATACTCTTCCTGATCGGCTACTCTAGTAGTAGGAACTCGCCCGTTCAGGGATACTTGATATAGAGATATCTTTATTGACTGTAGTATCATCGAGTTGGATAGCAGAAGGGTTCAGAGAAAGCCCGAGCAATGGATTTTGCGTCGTAGGATCATGGAAACCTACATTCTCTTTGATGTGCGAGACACTACCGGTATCATAGAGTAGCTCGAATCGAGCACTCGAACTCAAGGATTTTAAGAATTCAGAGAGGCCGAGGCTGGGTGTGCCCAATACAGATTTGGCTGCCTGAAACACTTCCAAAGTGGGTGCGACTCCAGAAGATACAACACCGGTGACTTTCAAATTCTGTATCGCATTGTAGGCAGCATCTTGAATCGATTGCATCATGCCATCATTCAAGCTGATTTGATTGTGAATTGGCCGGAATGTTGGCAGTGAGTTCCAGATGGTTGAGTTTGGCGTAATCTGGGAGTTGCAGTCCCCATCTTGGTCTTCCGGGTGATGTGAATTCCGTTGACCAGATGTTCCTACTTCGAGCCTCATTTAAACTCGGACGAACTGTTGAAGAATTCGAAAGCAATGTATCAGTCTGGATCCAATGATGAAGGTCTTGAGACGGGCCAAAGTTGTTACTCATCTGATGCTTATCATGAGCGGCTATTTAACTAATGGAGTTCTTCCTTTCCATCTGGAGGGAATCGACGGCTCTTTATATCTTCTCTGACCCTTTAATCAGGTCATTCATCAGGTCAGCATCTGCACGTCGGTTACTTCGAGCTCAGGAATGTCACCCGATCCGGTCTTGACCTTGTCCTTGTGCGTTTGTGCTGCCAGTCTTGTTCATATCTTTCCAGCGTACCATAGTAGTTGGTCCTGCATGGATATCCGGTATTCCTGTTTAGTCCCAGCATTCAATCCTGTATCGAGACTGGTAAATCATGTCTAACATGTAGTATACTGGTATAGTAGTGTAGTACTAGTATAAGCTTAACAGTCCATGTGTTCGAATCACGTGCATCCGAATAAAATGACTGGCGAAATTGGTAAACGCAATAGTTGAGGTCTAACTTCAAGGGTTCAACTCCCTTTAGTCATATCAAAGATTAATTAAATAATTTACAAACTTATGACTTCTATATTTCTTTATATCATCTTTACAACATTAAGTTCAAGATTATTAATCAATTATCTAAACATAGTTTAATAGCTAGTGGTTTTAGCTATACCAACATTATGATTGACCAGAAATATTTACTACAGATGGAATTGCAGATTTTTATTAGCACATCTTATACCTTTATCAATATCAAATTGAAATAATATACGTAGTCTTATTTTTTGAATGAGTATTAATTTAGGTATAATATTAATTAATTTTATGGTAAGATATGACTTCTATATTTATTTCTTTAACACCTATTTATTATGATAGGTATATGGTGCTGCTAATAGATAAAGCTGCTGATTATATATTAATTATTTTCATCTTTATTTATGTTATTAGCAATTGCTATATGAAATTATTACATAATACAGATTATCGAGCGACTAGTTTAGTTTTATTGATTTACAATATTATTCTTAGCTATATCTAGGTATAGCAATGGTCACCTATTAAAGAATTTATATTATAAAACTTCCAGTTTTTCATTTTTATATTTTCAATCTTTTACTACAAAAGATTTGGTTTTTTACGAATCGGTTTTCTACCAGAAGGTTCCCCTTTCCACTAGAAGGTTTCATTGATGTTCATAATTCACTAGTCCCCTTTTCATCTGTTTTATCTTCTGACATACTGACACTTCCGAGCCCATTAAACCTTAAGATCTAATTCTGGGGTACTTCCCTAGTTCCTATCGTCTATCTTTAACGTCCTTGTTCTTAGAACCTTGCATTATATTTCAGCCAACATAAATATCGGCTATATGTTATTAATAACTGGTAATACTTTAGTCAATATACATAATACACTTATATACTTTAGTATTCAGTTGCTGTCATATTCCGCTTAACCGGACTATATTTTAATTTAGTAGTAGTGTGGTATTCGACTATATTAGTGTAATATACTAGTAGAGCAGTAGTGAGTATACTAGTATAGTAGTGTAGTAGTGTAGCATACTAGTTCAGTATAGTACTGTAGTATACTAGTACAACTTGATTCCTCGCGAGGAATCATCAACGAATCAACATAAGTAACTAGGACCAGGCGCACCAGAATCTAGCAAGTACTGTAGTATACTAGTATGGTAGTGTAGTATACTAGTAGTGTAGTATACTAGTAGTGTAGTATACTAGTAGTGTAGTATACTAGTATAGTAGTGTAGTATTCTACTATAGTAGTGTAATATACTAGTATACTAGTATAGTAGTAGTGTAGTATAGTAGTAGTGTAGTAGTGTAGTATAGTAGTATAGTAGTAGTGTAGTATACTAGTTTAGCAGTAGTGTAGTATACTACTATAGTAGTAGTGTAGTACTGTAGTATACTAGTTTAGTATAGTACTGTACTATACTAGTATAGTAGCGTAGTATACTAGTATAGTAGTATAGTAGTATAGTAGTATAGTAGTATAGTAGTAGAGTAGTAGAGTAGTAGAGTAGTAGAGTAGTAGAGTAGTATAGTAGTAGTGTAGTATAGTAGTAGTGTAGTATAGTAGTAGTAGTATAGTAGTGTAGTATTCTACTATAGTAGTGTAGCATACTAGTATACTAGTAGTGTAGTATACTAGTAGTGTAGTATACTAGTAGCTATAATGAATTAAGAAATAAAGCTATATTAAATAATGAATAGTTAAAATGATACTTTTTAGATGAATTAAAATATTTTAAATTATTAAAATATAAATCAGATCCTATTGTGTAGTATACTAGTAGTGTAGTATACTAGTATAGTAGTGCAGTATACTAGTATGGTAGTAGTGTAGTATACTAGTATGGTAGTGTAGTATAGTAGTGTAGTATTCTATTATAGTAGTGTAGTATACTACTATACTAGTATAGTAGTAGTGTAGTAGTGTAGTATACTAGTATAGTAGTGTAGTATACTAGTATACTAGTAGTGTAGTAGTGTAGTATACTAGTATAGTAGTGTAGTAGTAGTGTATTAGTGTAGTATAGTAGTATAGTAGTGCAGTATACTAGTAGTGTAGTATACTAGTAGTGCAGTATACTAGTAGTGTAATATACTACTAGTGTAGTATACTAGCATAGTAGTGTAGTATTCTACTATAGTAGTGTAGTATACTAGTAGTGTAGTAGTGTAGTATACTAGTAGTGTAGTAGTGTAGTAGTGTAGTACTGTAGTACTGTAGTACTGTAGTACTGTAGTACTGTAGTACTGTAGTACTGTAGTAGTGTAGTAGTGTACATTGTTGGAACGCAATGCTCTCAAGGAAAGTCAAGGATTAACAGCAAAAGGAGCCGTCGTCCGCTCCAGCTATGGTTCCTAACATGGCTAGGCGGACCCAGAGCGGTCTGCAGGATGGCACCTTAGCAAGGCGGATCCGCAGTGACGTTCGAATAATGCATGGGTGGTCAGATATTAACTGTGGATCCAAGCCCTCTGGTCAGAGGTGTATAGAGCGCTTTTGGTGGTGTAGTAAGTAGTGTGTAAAGTAGTTGGTGTATATTGTGCGTACACCTTTAGTCCCCTCCCGTAAGTTTCATTACAAGGTCTTTCCAGTCTACTAATTCAATAGACTCTGGTATGCCTTCCATTAGTGACCGTTCAAGGTGGTGGCCGTCTATTACCCTCAATGATGCATGCATGGGCACGAAAATCTAACACTGTGGTATAGCGTAAATGCTGTGGAATGAAATTATCTATTTCTAGTGTAGATCTTTTGCCAGGGTCCGTGAAAGGTGATCATGGTTTGCAACTATCACCAAATATGTCAAGTTCATGCCTTGCGCTGCACCTTTGCGCGGACTACGTACAGACAAATGGAGTACACTTTAGACTAGACAGAAAACAACACTACATACTGTACAGACTCACTACTACACTCACTACTACACTCACTCTGTACAGACTCACTCTACAGACTTCTACGCAACCGAGTGTGTTGAGGTTAGTATCGCTAAAATAGATAGTGATAATCTAAGAACTCAAATTTGCCACTAGTTCAAACACGTTTCAATAGAAGGATTTCAGGATACCATAAAAAGGCTTATACCTCTCTATATTATCTAATTCAATTATATTATTCATTTAAGCTTTGAATAGAGTCTTATAAACATTATCACTGATTTAACCTTCTTTTATAAGTAGAGTAAATTTAACTATATGCTATACCTCGGCATACGCAAAACTTCAAAAGGATTATGTGATTCTTTATAATGCTTAATAAATCCATAATCACAATTATAAGCATAGTTAGACATTGTGATGTTGTATTATACTATATTCATATGTACTTATATTACGTGTTATAGCAAATAAGGACGCTGCCCCTACGAATTAGCTATTTATTTGCTAGCTATGCGGTAGAAAAGATAAAAGAAAAGAATATGGATTAGTTGAAACTGAGTCAGATTCAGAAACATTAAAAACGATAGTTAATTATCTTAATAATGATTACGATTTAAGCTCATTACTTGCAGACAAAAAGTATAATAGCTTAGATGATTTCAAGTTAAGAAGTCAGGAAAATTAAATTGCCTGCTGGTTATGGTGCCTTTTAAAGTTTAAAAGATCAATCTCAAGTATGGACACATGTCTAAACAAATATACACTTCCAATGAGAGAAATAGTTTCATAGATATAGATAAAACTGAGTACGTAGAAAAAATGAGTACGAAGGTAAGAAAACTGCTGCTAATCCAGATTGTAGTTAAAAATATACCTTGTAAAGATGTGACTTTGATGATGATAGAAAAGGCATCGTTAAAAGATGGTCAACTAATGATTGTATTCTAGAGATGAGGCTGGTAAACCAAAACTCATAAAGTTGAACTACTGATTTAAGTCATTTCAATCTACAGAGCAGTGAAAGAGGGATGATTTGGCTACTCTAAGCTTTACAGGTCGAATTTACAGGTCTATCGGACTTTTGGGACCTTTGTTCTGCTTAAAATATTTTAGTTGGGGCCTTAAAGCTTTATTTGGAGCCTGTTTTACGTTCTATTGGGGACTGTTTTACACATAATTGGAGGGGCTGTTTTACGTTCTATTAAGACGTTGTTACTTTCTGTTGGTATCTGTTTTCATTGTAATTGCTAGATATATTGGGGTGGTATGAAATTATATTGAACAATCTTAAAAATTATAAGTGTTTTAGAATAAGCTGTA
>NKZV01000918.1:0-75511 GCA_002370175.1 Metschnikowia colocasiae
CGTACGTCTCGTCGATGACGATTAGCGTATTCTGCCATTTTGTCCTGTTTCTCTGATAGGAAATCACGCATTTCTTGTTGAGCGGACATTTGATATAATGCAAATGTGCTTTCGAAAAGTTCAGTGGGGTAATTCTGTGGTATAGAATGTACTGCACGTGGGTGCCATCCTTGGTTAGCCATGAAAGGAGTTTGTCCTAGTGAGACTTGGTATGAATTGTTGTAAGCGAATTCTGCGATGGGAAGTAAGTCGTCCCAATCTGCGTATAATGATCCTTTTGACAATAACATAGGCCTGATAAGTTCCACTAATGTCCGGTTTGTTCTTTCCGTTTGCCCGTCTGTTTGAGGGTGTGCCTTGGTGGTAAATTGAGTCTCTATGCCTAAAGACTTTGTTATCTTTTGCCATACTCGTCTGACAAGAATGACGTCTTGATCGGAAACAATTCTCTGAGGTATTCCATGTAAGCTGAATACTCTTTCGATAAGTAATCGAGCACATTCGTGTGCCGTCGTATTTTTCGTGGTTGGCATAAAGTGTGCCATTTTGGTAAAACGATCAATCACCACTAATATACGGTTATGGCCACGTTTTGTGGTGTTAAATCCCGAAATAAAGTCCATTGAGATGTCAGTCCATCTTCCATCTCATGTCTAACACAAATTGTTAGAAACAAACGTTGGGTTTGATTCTATTAAGAAAACAAAGTATATATTGGGATAATATATGTCGAAAGAAGAATCGCTGAGGATTCTATTCAGGCCAGTAACTAATCTATATAGTCATCCGTGAGGGATTTCCTGAAACATAAGGGGTGAGTGCGGGATATCTTGAAACTCATATATCCAGATATCATGCACGGACTGTACCTCAGCGATGCTGGGTTGTCGCCCCTTTCTCGGGCGACTCCTTATTAGAGATCTATGCACGTCAGGGTGCATCAAGGCCCGTCTAAGGATCTTGTAGGAGAGGCTAGTTTTAGCTCTCAGATGCTAGGCGCTATCCTATAATCACGGTATAAGTAATCCTAGAACACTTAGCTTGTTTCCTAACACAAATATAAAATGACTTCGTGGCCAAGTTGGTTAAGGCGTGAGACTGTTAATCTCAAGATCGTGAGTTCGACCCTCACCGAGGTCGATAACTTTTTTTCCCAAAAATTGAATTGTGTTTTTTTTTTGTTGTTTGAGCTTATCCTTATATATTCTGCCGCTTACCATATAAAATCAAGATTTGCATACCGCAGGTTTTCATGTCTACGAGCCTTACAACTTTCAACTTGTGTATGGATTTCGCGAGACAATTTTTTGATTCGTGCACACAACCCTCGAAGATTCAAGCGCCCTTTCATACTCACTGATCATTCCTCATTGATGTGCCATAATGTATAGCACAGCAGCTGAACTGGGCGCAGCTTCGAATTCTGCAACGATTGCACCTCCTAATAATAAGGAAAACAAAGAGAATAAGAATAGAGCATTGAGTGATAAGCAAATATACCAATGGGTTTCCGAATTGGTCACTGGAACCAACAGAGAGCGTGCATTGCTTGAGTTAGGAAAAAAAAGAGAACAGTATGATGACCTAGCTCTAGTTCTATGGAATTCATTTGGAGTCATGACTGTTTTGTTAGAGGAGATTATTTTCGTTTACCCTTATCTTAACCCTCCAGTGTTGACGGCATCCGTTTCTAACCGTGTCTGCAACGCGCTAGCTTTGCTCCAATGTGTGGCTTCGAACAATCAAACTAGAGGCTTGTTTTTGAGTGCAAATATGCCTCTTTATTTATATCCATTCTTGTCAACAAATGCCCGCCAGCGTTCTTTTGAGTACTTGAGACTCACTAGTTTAGGAGTCATTGGCGCCCTTGTGAAAAACGACACACCTGAAGTGATCAATTTTTTGCTCACTACTGAAATTGTTCCTTTGTGTTTAAATATCATGGAGATTTCCTCCGAGTTATCGAAAACTGTTGCTATTTTTATTTTGCAAAAGATTCTTTTGGACGATCAAGGTTTGTCCTACATTTGCACTACATATGAAAGATTTCATACTGTCGCCTCAGTTTTGTCGAAAATGATTGAACAATTGAGTTCCGGTTCCGAGCATTCACCTCAACAACTGACGGAACAACCCCTTCAGTTGAATAACCCACAACAGGCACCCTCAAGCAGTTCGGGGCGTTTGTTGAAACACGTGGTGCGCTGCTACATGCGCTTGTCGGATAATTTGGAGGCCAGAAAAGTCTTATCCACCATTTTACCAGAGCCCTTGAGGGATGGTACTTTTTCGCACATACTACAGGATGATGCAGCCACTAAGAGATGTTTGGCCCAACTCTTGCTGAATATCAGCGATCAATAATGATAATTTTGTAATGAATTCAAAGCGGTAGAAGGTCATGTGCACACTCATCAGTTGTTGTGATATGAGGATCATATACAGTACTGACACCCGATGTGTCCTGTACATCATGGTCAGTGTATGCAGTATGCCCTTTAGGGTATATGCCCTCAATCCCTATTGTTGTCACCTGATCTTTGGAGCCACCGACAGGCTTCTCCTATGTTCTCCGAATGTTCTCGTAGGTCCTATTTGGAACTTGCACGACCTCACCGTTCTATTTAAGAGGAGAAAGAATCCATATCTTCTTTCTCTCTAAGGACCATTTTCTACTTCTCTTCTCTCAATAAGATTACTGAATATATTACGTTACGATAATGACTTTGAAGACACAGTCACAAGGGATCTCATCCAAGGAGTACTATGACAAGGTTAACACTTTTGTGCCCATTCACCATGACCCTTACCCAGGATGGATCCTGCAGGAGGATTCTCCTCTGCAGGATATCATCTTTAATAAGGATGAGATATCTTTACANTTACCCAGGATGGATCCTGCAGGAGGATTCTCCTCTGCAGGATATCATCTATAATAAGGATGAGATATCTTTACATCAGTATTCGCGATAACGGCATAGTGTGACTCGGGGATATTCCTGTACTTAAAATTGGACGTCGATCAACCGAGCCTTATTGTAAACTTTAAACTTTGCAATAGAGAAGTATAAGCTGCATCGAGGGAGTATCCTGGAAATAGAAGGATCAGTGAAATTTTGTCACAAGAGTATCAAATGACCTCTCCTGATCAAAAAAGGCATCAATTCACGCACTCTAATGCTGAGCGCAGAGCCTCAGTCGTTTTCGGGTCAGTGGGAAAGCAAGGCCTATTCACGCCAGCTGACTTTTTCAGGGCCAGAAACAACTCGCAAGATTCGGAGGAAAATTTAGGGATAGCTCACGAGAGCGATGCTTTGTTAGGTGGATATGTCACCAAGAATCGGCGGAAGTCCAGCATGGCACATGATGTGATTGAACAAGAAAGAGATCTTTTGAAAGCCAACAATCTTGAATTTAGCGGTAGTGATGAAGCTGTCGCTGCAAATTTTGAAGAAAGTGTCATAACTCATAAACTACAGCCTACAACCGTCCAGGTTGAACTTGTTGCATTGGTGAAATCATCAATCCCATTGGTGTTGACATTCCTCTTACAAAACTCTTTATCGACTGTTTCTGTCTTTAGTGTGGGGCACTTAGGAGCCACAGAGTTAGCTGCTGTTTCTATGGGCTCCATGACTGCAAACATTACAGGCTATGCAACGATTCAGGGTATTGCAACTGCCTTGGATACCTTATGTCCCCAGGCATTCGGTGCTAAAAAGTATCACTTGGTGGGAGACTACATGCAAAAATGCATCGCTTTAATTCTTGTCATCATGCTCCCAGTTTTGTTTGTTTGGACGTTTTTTGGATATCAGCTAATTGTTTTGCTTCTTCCTGACAAAGAAACTGCCAAATTAGCAGCGGATTACTTATACTTCATCGGGCCTGGCATTCCTGCTTACATTTTGTTTGAGTGTGGAAAGCGTTTTCTTCAAGCTCAAGGTGTTTATCATGTTTCAACATATGTCTTGCTCTTCGCTGCACCATCAAACTTGATTATGAATCTAGTTTTTGTTAGACATTTTGGGTATTTGGGTGCCCCTATTGCAGTGGCAATTAATTACTGGCTTATGTTTTTAGGCTTATTGATCTTTACTGTTTATTTTGTTGATACAGAGCAAACTCCGCAAAAAGTTCATCCTTTAAAATGCTGGAATGGGTTCAGTTGTAAGAAAGCATTTCTGGGCTGGAGTAAATTAGTGAGTTTAGCTATTCCAGGATGGATTATGCTTGAAGCGGAATTTTTAGCCTTTGAGATTTTGACCTTAATGGCGTCTTATTTGGGGACTTTAGAATTAGCAGCCCAATCAGTTGGTTCAACCGTTGCATCCTTAACATATCAAGTTCCATTTGCTATTGGTATTGCCTCCTCGACCCGAATTGCAAATTACTTGGGAGCTGGCCTCGACGAATCGGCTAAGCGGTCGACTAAAGTGGCCATCGGTTTTGGATTGGGTATTTCTATCTTTAACTTCTTGACTCTATTCTTATTTCAGGGTCAAATTGCCAGGTTGTTCACTAATGATGAAAGGGTGATATCAATTATTCTCCATATTATGTGGCTTGTTGCCCTTATGCAAGTCTCAGACTCAATGAACGCTAATTCTGCTGGGTGTTTGAGAGGACAGGGCCAGACAAAAATTGGAGGAATTGTCAATTTGGTGTCATACTATGTTGTTGGAATCCCTTTGTCGATTTACCTTTCTTTTTTTTCCCGGTGGAAGGGTTCACTTTACGGATTATGGATAGGTACCACCGTGGCGCTAACTATCATCGGCTGTGTTCAAAGCTATTATGCCCTCTGTGCTGATTTTAAGAAGTTGTGTGAGGATGCAAGATCACGCACCATGGAACCACACCACAGTCACTAAGATTTACTCAAAAAAATTGCTTGCACCACAAATTTATTTCGCTATTAAAAGGCATCTTGCATTGTAGCCTCCTTCAATTTTGGATCCTCTACCCGAGCTATGCCTGACACAAGCTCGCGCCTAATCTCAGGACCAATGGCATGATGGAATCTTTGGCGAACAGTCTCCAATAAGAAGTCTCTCTGATCGTCCGTTATATCGTTTTTATACCTTTGGGCGAAAGCCAAAAATGACTTGTGCCATACAACGGGTAAAGGAGGCATCTCGTCTTCATTAACTTCGTTCATCTCTTCTTGTGCAGCCTTCCTAAACCTCATGAAAAAGAATACTAATTCATCTAAAGTTTGGTATGGCAAGGCGTACTTCTTTTCAATCAAGATTCTGATAAACACAATCGACGCAGGCGAGAAGTCCCTTTGCAAGAGTTGGGCTAAAGCCACTGAAGAATGCAAAACAGGCACTGACACTTTAGCAAGAACTGAGGCAGCGATGGTCGCTTCCCGTACTGTACAGTGATCATCCACTAATGGCAACAAAAAGCCTTTAAAAAAAGCTCCTGGTTTGTACAAAGATTTTTTTATAGCACGATAGAGATGATAGTCCAAAGTGTGGTTCTCGCTATCTTCGATGCAAGTACGGAACTTTTGTAGTAAGACATTCTCAATGAACTTTTGTGCTTCGTTTGCTTGCAAATTGGACACGAAAAGCTTTGTTGCTTCGTAAGTCGCATGGGGACTCCAACTCTCGGGATTTGTCACATACAACACGTCTTCCCAGTTCTTTAAGGTTGGCAACACTTTGAAAAGCTTCGGAAGTTTTCCATGACGGTAGGAGGCCAATATTTGTCCAATTTTCTCATAGGCTGCAATGACTTTTGGTGGTAATGAAACTTGTTGATGAGCTGATGATGATGAGAATTCAGAGGTGAGATTTCTCTCTTTTTCTTGAATCTTAGCGAGGATCTTGTCAACTAGATTGATAGTGTTACCGGCCGAGTTAAAATATTTTTCAAAAAGCTCTTGGTCTTTCTCATCTACCTCGATCTCTTCATTTTCGTTGAACTCTTGCTCGAAGTCAGAATACACGTCACTGTCAACATTATCTTCATCTTCCTCGTCGGAGAGAGCATGAGACACTGGTCTTGAAAATGAAGATGACGAAGCTTTTGGTTGGTTGCCTTCTTGTTCAAGTTCATCTTGCTGTTCTTTCGCAAGCTGCAAAATCTTTCTTGATGTTGCCGCATCAAGGTACCCATCTTCCTCTTGTTCATGTGTGGATCTTTTGGCCGCCCTAGGGACAGATCTCAAGGTTCCTCCAGAAGTCTTGATATCCCTATGCAAAGGATTATGGCGTTGCTTTTCTCTGGTTTCGCTGGTGGTAATTTTACCCATTTCACCTAATGATGCTGTTTTACAACTATGTACTCATCGCGAATGATTAAGTTTTTCTGAGGACATTGCATGCACGCTACAGAATATCATACGCGATTTTTAAGAACAAGGAAGAATGCAAAAGATGTTCACCACAAGAGTCCTTTAATCTGCAATATCGGTATCCATGCTTCATATCGAAGAAATGCATCACAGCAATTCCAAGCTCTCTAGGACTTTCAATGTTCGTTGAAGATGTTGATGTATGAACAGACAAACGAAGAAACACAAATTCATGATCTGTAGTAAATGTACCTGCAAATGTTTGGTCCCAAACTGGATTGAAGCCATTTCCAGCTACAACCTCTGAAGATGACAATCTCAAGACTTTTTCCCAATCTGTATCTGTCAGACCTATGATTTCCACGGTAACAAAAGGATTCGGTGGCTCAGAATTGGCTGTCCTGGGTAGTTGTTGTGCACTTATGACAGATATTGAGTATTTCACTTGCATCTTTTTTCGAGTGCTGACTTTTCTCATCGTTGACTTCATGACAGGTTTTCTCAAATTGAGTGGCTTCAAAGCATATCCCCTATTTTGCACGGTTTCGAAGAATGATTCATTGATTTGCTGACCCAAATCATAAGTTTGCCAATTTGTCGCCACCATTTGCACCCCATGTGCCCAATATCTCAGGGGTATGAAATTCGACGACTTGAGCCTAATTTTGGACGGATAAACACGCATTAAAAATCTTCTGTTGTGTTTATCTAAAGATTCCGACTTTGATGTGTCCTTAAGCATCGAATTGGCGGATTTTTCACTCAACGAAAAACAATGATTATATGTTTTGGATTCTGGTAACGAGAAGTTGCGAAACTTGATTCCTTGACAGTAAATTGCAAGCTTACTAAGATCTTCCAGCACTTCGCTTGTTGACTTTTTTCTGAGTTTTAGCGTGCTTTTGCGTGAGGGAAAGGACAGCTCGTTGCTTTCGCTTAAAGAGGTGCCTGTGGTTGAAGTGGAACTTCGGCCTACTTCGTCAATGCCGCCTGAAAACGGACTCGTTTTTTTGATCTTGAGAAGAATCTTATTTTTGAGCATCTCTGGGCTGGGTAAGTTTCTGTTTGCATCGATAGGCATTAGCACTAGGTTAGAACCAAAGGTTTCTTGAAGTAATGACGCCACCTTCAATTGAGCTTCTTTCGAGCAATGTATCTCGAGACTTAATATCAAGGGATACTGTGAAACTAGAAATGAATATTTCTTAATAGTTTTTAGCACATTAGAAAGTGAAATTCCATTCGAAAATGTTCTTCCATGGTTAACGATTGGTTCCGCCTCACTGTCATCCTCATTATTCCAAATATCAATTTCGAGGCAACGACAGCCACGCTGTAAAGCTTTCACGTATCCTTCAATAGATGAGTCGCCTGCAACTTGCCTCCCTATTAGGTACGTATTATGGGAAGAAAGAATGTAATACTCGTTGAGTGGCCGAGAAAAATAGTTGACCTCGAGGAATTTCTCCTTCGAGAAAGTGCAATATTTCGAGCAAAGAAAATTGGCCCAGTTTTCCCGATTCCAGTAGTTTAGTCCGGGAGTCATAAATTTTTTGAAAATTTTTTCCTCCAATTCGAGCTCGTAAGTCTCTCTTTGAACCTTGTTCAAAAATTCACGAAACAACTCAAAACTCATAATATTCAAATTCATTGTTAAAACTTCCCAAATAGCCGAAATTTCACTTCGAAAGGTTAGTAATTTAACAAAAGTTTTGAATTCAGAGAAATTCATGCCATCTTGAGCGGGCAGCTTGGCATCACGAAAAAGTTTCTCGAGACGAGTATTAGATATACTTATATTGAGTCGCCGGCAATACTTATATACATCCGATAATCTGAGCAATTGTTTTTGGTTTTTATCCACATGCTCGGCTTTGCTGCTGAGAAGGCTTTTTCTCACTTGATCAAGGTCTTTGAGGTCAACCAAAAAACTTGTTGAGATCTTATCCTTAATATTCTTGAAATTCTGGAGAACGTAAAGAAGTTTTTTAAGGTCATGATTGGTGTCTGCCACCAAGTGTAAGCTCTTAAGTTTGCTTTTGTTAGGGTCGAAGTATGTTATTGAGATCCATCGCTTTTCAAACTCCTTGGATAAGCCCAATTCTTCTCGATAGTGACTAGCGCTGTCTCGTGAGGAGATTGCTCTTATATCGTCAATTAAAAACTCACGAAGACTACTTCTGGCCACTTGCTTGTAGATGAGTTTGAAATTCATAGAGTCAACCCAAAGGAGTATTCTCTTTTTCGATTTGTGTGAGATCTTAGAAAGATGCATGCCTGTGGTGCAAAAAATTGAAGGTAGTTCAAAGGAATCTATGTCATCAATGGCATCATCATGAAAAATCTCATTGTTAAACATAATACTGTCATCTGTTCCGAGTTGTAGATTGGACTCAATGCGTTCGGTATCACTCGAAGGAGGTTTGTCTGATTTGTATGTGTCATGCTCGAAATGCAGGAGGGGTGAAGCGTCAACCAAGTCAGATGGGCTCAGCGGGCAATGGATTTTGCGAATATGATTCTTTTCATTTGGGCTTTCCTCGGCTTTGAAATATTCCATAGCATGATTATTCTGTGATCGGTCGAGAATGTTTTTTTAAGAATTCAACCGAAATTATATGCCAGTATTCATGCGCATTTTACACAGCCAACTACACTTTAAAATTAGAATTGTTTTAAGAGATATATTTAAAACATAATATCGCCTAGTACATTTGAAGGTCTAATCACAAGTTTCCAAACGCACATCCAATTTAGAAATATCTTGCAAATATCTCTTCACAGTATTCACGTCATACTCTCCACGGTGAAAAATACCAGCCCCCAAAGCAGCATCAACAGGTGGGCTCATTTTAAAGACTTCTTCGAAATGTTTTGGGTTTCCGGCGCCTGAGCTGGCGATAACAGGGATCGAGACTGCGCCTTTCACTTGCTTCAACAATTCTATATTGAAACCCTTGTTTGTCCCGTCATTATCTATTGAGTTCAAGAGAATTTCCCCTGCGCCGAGATCCTCACAAGCCTGACAAAGCTCCAATGCACCCAACTCATGTGTCCTTCTTCCTCCCTGTGACGTTACTTGGTAGTAACAAAATTTTTCTCCTTGTGGCCCATAATCCTCGGCGGAAGAAATTTCGATCACCGACATTTTAGTCAGTTCAGGGCTCTGGACATATTTTCTTTTCGGGTCGACAGAAATTACGACTGCTTGGACTCCAAAACGTGCGGAAATGGTCTCAATAGCAGATTTTCCCAGCTTCATTCTGCCATTTTTGTAGTACTCTTCCGCAATCAAAACTGCCTCGGAGCCGATACTAATTTTGTCAGCTCCCGAAAGAAAGTACAAGTCCGCAACCTGAGCGGCATTGAATAATTCACCTGTCACTGGATCAACTAGATCCTTGATTCCTCCGCCTACGGTCAAAGGCACGAAGATATTCTGTGCTGCTTGCTTGAGCACCTCTAGCATCGGTAAGTCTTTCAAAGGAGAATTTCTGAAGGATGTGATGTTCAAGAAGGTGACTTCATCAGCGCCCTCTCTATAATATTTCGTGGCTAGGTCGACCGGCTTACCCAAATTTCTGACCGTGCTCTCACCGCTTGAGGACGATTCTCTCACATCGTATTGATCGCCTTTCGTAACTACCAAGTCACCAGCATCATTGGCTCTAACATCTAGGCACGCGATAATACGCCGGGACAACCCAGTCTCGGTCACCTCGACGTCCGCCATTCTTTGCACAATGTTGCTGTCGATCTGTGCGAACTTCTCGTCTTCAAGAAAAGCTTTCATAACTTTGAGTCCCGCTCTTCCAGATTTTTCAGGGTGGAATTGTGTTGCAAAGAGGTTTTTGTACGACACAGCTGCTAAGAATCTCTCAGACCCATATCTTGCGAACGAGAAATCCCAACCCGCCATCTGAGCGGCTTTGATCTTATGCATCTTCACATCTGAATCGATGATTGCAGCGTATGAGTGCACAAAATAATATTTGTTAAGCTTATTCATACCGAAATATGCCTTATGGGATTCAATCTCCCTTTCGCCACACATAATGTTACAAATTTTATTCCATCCAATGTGTGGTACCGACTTTAACTGACTTATATTGGAAAAAGACTTGTCCTTCTTGCTGAACTTCAGTAAGTCAAAATCGAGGAAATCCAAACCATAAACATCCGAGCTTTCTTCTGATGACCGAAAGAAAGCCTGAAGACCAACGCATATACCCATGATCAGCCTTCCGGACTCAATATACTTCTTTAGAGGTTCAACAAGATTCCTTGTGTTTAACTCCTTTACAAAGTGACCATAATTGCCCACTCCTGGGAAAAAAAGCTTTTCGATATCAGATTCACACCGTTTAAAGTCCGCTTCATTTTCGATGTAAACTATTTCATAATCACCCAAGCTTATAATAGCATTTTTCAATGATTGCAAATTTCCACTTTTGACGTCAATAATGTGAATTTTTCGGGGCATTGTAGAATTGGAATGAACCATCAAATTTCTAATTTGAAATTATCAGCAGTAAGAGTCATTGATCAATATGCACACCCTCACACACCGCGAGAGAGCGTAAAAAATCATAAACGACTTCAAACAGTAGGATCACATCCTTACACCACGAGAGTGGAATTCAAGAATATACGAGTCTTTCTTTGCTTCAAATCAAAATCAAATGGCATTGAGAGGTATTAATGACATTAAAAGAAACAAAATGTCTATACGCTAGTATTTTTTAGGAATTGGCATTCAAATACGGGTGATTTGTCAATGGAGACAATTACATGAAAAACGAAGCACGCGTAAATCATAAAATTACTCGGTATTTTACCACTTCCATTTAAGAAAGATAAACTAGTAAATGCTCTAGCAATATATACTCAAGAAATTCCAAAAACCAAGTAGAACACACATAATAATGAAATGCCCGGTAAAAACATCCTGCAATACGCACTCTAGATATTTCAACTAAGTTGTTACCAGCTAAACTCTGGGATCAAAAAACTTTACAGCGATGCTTTGAAACAAGATCAAAGTTAAATTTCTTCTAGTTTCATTAAACTCTCTCTTGTGGTAATCGCAAGCGAAGACATCTCCATAAGTATGTTACTTCGCTGGGAAGAAACCAACCTGGCATCTGTTTTTGGTTATAAAGCTCTCAAATGAGCTACTAGGCTACAGACTTTGTTAAAAAATCCAGACAGATAAAATGAAATATTTTGCAGAAAAGTTGATTATTATTTGCAATTCTTAACCTGGATGTAGATATAGTATTTCAACTTGTCTTTTTCAAGGTGCGTTCTTTCTGAAAGAAAATCATCGTACTTGTCAATGTTTCCGTGCACTTCAAACGCATTAAATAAAACTTTGCTCAACAAAAACCTGTTCATTTCATTTTTATCTGTCAACAACACGGTGGTAAACTTGACGCTCTTATCTCCAAAAATGCGGGAGAGTTCAAGAAACAAATCTTTCAAAGATGTTGAGGTGGCTTTCTCGCTTTCCTCTTCACTTGCACTGTATCCACCTAAGAAGCTATCCCCGAACACATCCCAAGTTATCTTCAAGCTTTCGTTTCCAGATACAATTAATGGAATTTCAAGGTAACCTCCATGCTTCAATATTCTTCCTAGCTCGACTAGAATTGCTCTGTAATTCTTGCTCGTAAATTGCACTTGGAAGTCTCTTATGTGTATGACGTGAAATGTATCGCTGGCAATGGTTGAAAGAGATTTTGTGTAATATTCGAAATTTGCTGGCCTCCAAGAATTGAAAGTAGGTTCGTGGTTTTCTGTATTCCCACCACTGCAAGAGTGGTTTTCTTGAAGTTTCACGAGCTTCTTTCGGCTCATACCAGCGTAGACATTGAAATCCGTAAGTTTTAAATTTTTAAAATAGTTTTCGAACAATGCTTCATCCAGAGACTTAAATTGCTCGACAGAGCATTCAAGGCATGATTGATTACAAATTTCCTTGTCAAAAGGGCTTGACACATCTTCGTTGAAAATACTAGTCTCAAAAAACCTAATAAAAGGAATCGTTATAGCAAGGTACCATGAGTAATTGACACTGAAGAAAGAATTGAGAACTAGGCCTTTAATTGATTCCTTATTGCGTGATGATAATTTCAACTTGTACAAATCAAAAAGACTCTTGGTGATTCTGCTTTCAACGAGAAAATCATTGTTTAATTTGACTAGGATTTGTATCATGTACTTCTCAAGTAAAATGAACTCATAGGATGCTTTTAAAATTGCCTGAACTAGAAGTTGTACACGAGAAGTGAATGTAGATAGATCATCTTCAAAACCTTCCTTTCTCTGCGCATATATTATTGCACTCATATCATGAAAGAAAGACCTGTATTCGTAGTGTTTTTTTTGGATTTCAGTTAAATTTGTCATTAAATGAGGAGGTACATCCGGTAGATTGACCAAATATCTGATGTAATTGAAAAAGTTCGAATGCAAAAGTTCTTCCATCATTCTAATTGCTGGATTTTTCTTTTGCTTTATACTTTCATCTTTGATCTGCTTCCTCAAAAAAAATCTTATTTTGAGTAATTCGTAGGTCAAAGAATCATCATGAAAATTCATGTCTCCCTCATCTGCAGTCTCTGGTCCTTCAATATGACGATTTTGACTTTGCTTGAGTCTTCTTACAAAACTTCTCAATGACTGCTCGCGAACCGAAGCATAATTGATAGGATCATTTATATGATGTTCGGAGAGGATGTTCAAAAATGTTTGATATCTTTGTCTAAGGGATTCAGGATTGAAAAACTGTTTCTTGATTTCCTCACTATCGTTCAAAACTGACAAGTCAAGAATGGGTACGAAATCGGGTATATCAAAATGAGGCATGAGATCTTGCTCTTCCTTGCCATCTGGTAAGCTTTCAAGCTTGTAATCATGTATCTCCATAGAATGTATTGACAAGGCACGAGGAGTTGAAGATTGTGATAATTGCAGCTTTGCTACTCGACTAAACTTTCCTGAGACAAAAGAGGCCACGGATGATGAGATGCTCGGGCGACGGAAATCATCTTGAGACTTTCGTGGAGAATCGTTTTCAGGATGCTTCAGTGTCAAACTTTGCAGAGTGTCACCAATCTTATTGTTATTTATTCTAGCCAATGATGGTGAATTCAAGGAACTACTGCTAGAACTGGTCGTCTTTTTATTCAATGGACTGTGATGTCTCATTTGTTTGTCTCCTGTCAAATTCGGGTCATCATCTAGTGCCAGGGGTTCACCTTTTAGACTCGATTGAAGAGAAGATTTATCCTGGTTATCGCTCGATGAATCTTTTCTGGATGATCTGCGTGTAGATTTCTTAGACTTGCGTTTTAGCTTCTGTTGTTGCTGATACAGAATCGCGGGCACCGAGTAAAAATTCATTGCGGTTTAATTTTTGGAACAAATTCAGATTACCAGCTTCTTGATTGGGCCTTTTTTATATGAATAAAATGGAACTATGTGTTTGAAACAGCATGTACTTATTATGAAATACGACCAGTCCCGACTTAGTTCGCTTTCATGCGTAATCAGACTGCATATGTACGTTCCCAATCGGTTTTGCGCGATACTATAAACGGTTGCATAATATGAAACGGTAAGATAATTTTACCCCAGTAACTTCTTTGAGTGTGGTTACTGAGGAAACCATATTCCGCATTATTATAGACTAAGAAGAGCTTGTTAACTTTTCAACTCCAACACCCTTTTATAACGGTAATTGTGCTCTTTCTTAGTAGAAACGGAGGACAAATGTTCGTCTGAGCTACATTAGACTTCAACTACGTCGTAATGTGGCTTAGCCGGTCGTAACATGGAAGATAAGTCCTTCCGCTTACAGTGCTTTGTTTATGAAGCACGTTTTTGCATGCTACCGCCCCCCGCATGACATGCATACGGCATAAGTAGTGCTCATTGGTGCAGATGCCTCGCCATTAATCTAGAGGATAGAGTGGCTATTAATATATTTTATGATAATCAATGGTACAGTCGATTGAAGTATTCCATTTTTTAAGCTTTTCTAAAAAAAATGCACTCAACTTAGTCTATGAAACAAGGTGCGCCTGAGTAGGATGAGATTCGCAACTTTTTTGGTGCCAGGCTCTGGAAGCTACAAAAGTATTTTTCTGAAAAAATTGCTGGATGATATAAAATTTTTGACAAAGGAGTGAAATTTAAGTAATCAACTTCAATTATGCAGTATTTCGATTAATTGGAGCCTTAAAGGTCTTCTGTGTATGCGGCTTATAAGTAAATTTTCCTAACACAAAGTCTCTTTTCTCTTAAGTTCCATCAATCGTATAAAAAAGGCTTTTTTTTGATCACGACTCATACTTGTCGCGATACAAGATTGTCGCGTAATATTTATGAAACTACTACTTCTTCTTCACGAATGAAGTGGACTTCCCGGCTTGTGCGACTCTTCTACCTTTGAAAGGTCGAGGGCCAGAGGAGGCCTGCCTGTTGTAAGGTTCGAAAGATCTCTTCTTCTGATTTTTCTCTCTCTCTGAAGACAGTAAAATGCTAATTCCACTGGACTTGTAGTCGAAACTTGGGGAATGGATATTTTCATGATTCAGAAGCTCAGGCTTCTTTCCACTGTCCTTCTTCAAGAGAGTTACTAGTTGATCACCAGCAACTTCTTCACGGACAATTTCTGGGAGGGAATGAGCCTCTTCTTCATTAATTTTAATGTTTGGCTCCTCATCTATTTCTCTCGTGAATGAATCCATCATGTATGATTCAAGATTCGTTTTCCTGAATTCAAACCTGTTGTGCAACTCTTGGAGGGAGATCTCCTTGGGCTTTAGCTTGTTATCGGGAACTTGGACGGAAAAAAATGGTTTAGTGGAACAGTTGTTCAAGATTGAGACCTTGCTGATCAGTTCAAGCAGGCTTGTAATATTCACCAGAGCATCAATGTGACTAGAAAGATCATGAAAAATCTCTGCAATTTCCCTCGCACAATCTATTGTCAAAGATTTATTTCCAAAATCCATCCTAGGAAGATCGTTGTGCTTTTGTTCAACATCGGAAATTGATTCTTTCACTAGCTCAAATAACAGTTGTGAGTTTTCAAGAAGAATTTTGGAATTTCCATTGAAGCAAGATTTCAACTGCTGCATTGTAGCAGGATACTGAACTTGACAAACATTGACCATTATTTGATTGGACATAACAAACCGTGGAGATTCATCGTACTTTCTAGCAATTTGATCTCTCCATTCGAATAAATTGATGGCTAGCTGTTCCTTGTTGGAAGGAATATTGTAATGCGTCATAAAGTTTCGTGCTGTATCTCCATCATTGAACAGAAATTTCATGTTTGATGGCAGGTTTTTTCTGAATTTTTGAAATTCAAATTTTCGAGCTGCAACCTTTCGAGACAGAAAAAGAACTTCTTGCAATTTTGAATCGCCACTAGCCAAAAGCTTGTTTCGAAGCACGTCATAGATGTTCAAAAGAAAGTGTGTATCAGCTCTAGCGTAATCCAACATCGCCAGAGGTATGGGACGTACACGCCAATCTGCGAGCTGAAATTTCTTAGAGGTCTTGAAGTTTGAAAAGGTTTCTAAAAGAAAAGCCAAAGAAAATCTTTGAAGGCCGAGACATTTTGATGCAAAGTACGTATCAAACAAAGAAACAATGTATAAACCAAGATCTCTTTGTAGCCAGATGATATCCATACTAGCCCCGTGAAACACTTTCAAGACATTAGGATTAGCGAATATAGTGTTTAATATACCCATATCATCACGAAGTCTCAAAGTGTCAATGATCCAGTCTTTGTCACGATTAGAAATTTGCATAAGACATGTAATTCCATAATAACTTCTCAAGTCATGATGTTCCAAATCGACAGCAATTTCAGTCAGTCTTTCCAATTCGCTAATCATGGCATTCAAGCCGTCTAATGTATCCACCCATACCGCCTTTGTTTCCTGCCAGGAAAGCGAGGGAATTGGTTCTGAGACTCGCAACACTGACTCAGGATATGGATATTCCGCTATTTCTTTTTCATAAGGATGGTTATAAAATGGAGATCCTTCAGAATCACGGTGCAACACCAAAGAAGTGTCGAGGGGAGTTATAGCGTGAGGTTTCGATGTGAGTTTTGGCTTAAATGGCAGCTTATCCGAGTTATCAATGGGAATTCTAAATGCTTCTTGCGGTTTCGTTTTGACATGAAAATTAACTTTAAGATTGCTCGAATCTTCAAGGTATTGAAGACTATTCTCATTCTTGGGCGCCTTAATGTAATCAAGATCCAAATCGATTTTTTCGAAAAAACCATCTAGACAGCCTGAAACTCTCTTCCATCCAATGTCACTAGTAGCTTCAAGTTCCCCATACCCAAGAGTGGGAGAAGAACTTCCCGGATTGAGTAATTTATTCGCAAGCTCCAAAAGAGAAGAACTAGACTCATCAAACTTATTCCGTAAGTCTTGATCTATTGATGCATAAAACTTGGTATCCTTAGCTGCCAAAGCTGACAGGTTCCTGACAAGGTCAACCACTTTAGGTAAAGCGCCATCATAAAGCGTTGCATTACTCATCCTTCAGTATTGAGAGAGAGGTGTCTTGTTTCGGTTCGATGAGGATGCGCACTTCTTGTCAGAGGGGAAAAAAATAGTGGCACTCGAGATGAGCACCTAAATTTTACTAACAATTTTTCTTTTCTTACATTCACACTGATCAATGAGTTACACTTGCGTGAGCTGTGGACTTGAATTCCAGGATGCATCTGTCCAAAGAGATCATATGAAATCTGAATGGCATAGGTACAATTTGAAGAGAAGAGTAGCTCAGTTACCCTCGATAGATGAGATCACTTTCAATTTGAAAATAGCGTCCTTAGCGAACAGCGAAGATCTGAAAGACGAAAAAAACCCCCGGAAGCAAATGACAAAGAAGGAATTAAGAAAGAAACAGAAAGAATCGTTAGAGGCTCAGAAGAAAAAGCTCCTTGCGGCAAGAGAGGCATTGCAAAAGAGCATGAAGTTGAACGAGAAACAAGATGTAGATGAAAGCATCGTTTCTGAGGAATTTCAAGAAGCTCCAAATAATTCAGAAGAGAGTGAGCAAAAAAATTCTCAAGACAAGGAAATTGTTGAAAGTAGCGAAAATTTGGAAGAGGCTTTGATCGCTGAGAAGATAGCAAATAGAGTGGAAATACCGCTTACGACGTGCTTATTTTGCCCTTCTAAATCAAACTCAAAATTTGAAACATTACAGGAAAATTTAAGTCACATGCTGAAGAAGCACGGCCTATATATCCCCGAGAAGAAATATCTCATCGATGAGCAAGGGCTTATAAGATACCTAGGAGAAAAAATAGGATTGGGCAATGTTTGCCTAAAATGCTCTTTTCAAGGAAGAACTCTAGAAGCCGTCAGAGAGCACATGAATTCGAAACGTCATATGATCATACCTTATGAAAGCGAAGAGGAAAAACTCGAGATCTCTGACTTTTATGACTTTTCGTCAACGTACTCGAATGAAGTATTCGATGAAGGTAATACAAATGAGGAAGATTGGGAAGATTTATCCGATGAAGATGCAGATAATTCTGACGAGGAAGTTCAAACTGACGCATTATACAGCACAGGTACAGAGCTTGTCTTGCCCTCGGGTGTGATCATAGGGCACAGATCTATGGCAAAGTATTATAAGCAAAACCTTCCTCCACCAAAGGTCTTATCTGAAGGACAAGGAACCGTTATTGCTGCAGAGTCTAGACACTTCGCTGCATCTAGTAACAAGGAACAACTAGCTATATCAAAGAGAGCGTGGGGTCACCAAAAGAAAAGGGAAGATGTCAATGACAGACGTGCTGCTAAATTTATTAACAACCAACCACACTATAGAGATCAACTTCTTCAATAAGATCTTCTTAATAAATGGATATCACTTTTGCTTCAATCTCAAAAACATGTCAATATCATTGCAAATAAACCTCCAACGAGGGTGTTCATCAAAATGCTCCAGCCCGCAAAGTAAAGAAGCTTAGGGCTGAAAACTGACCAGATGAATAAGTGAAATCTTAAATTTATGCAAGATGCAACCAAGCTCATTGCTGAAACGGAGTAAAAGACTGTAGTTTGGAAGCACATGCTAAAAACAGCCTTGAAGGGGCTCACGCTGTTTTTTTTGCTCAAATCAAGTATTAAATCCAAGCTGCATAAGGACCAGTAAATTGCAACAGCAAAGCTCGAGATAAATGCAAGAGCTCCAACTTGAAACACATCATACTCTGCAACCCCATTGTATGCATTAGAAATATCCAATGTTGCGAGCAGGTTTGTGTTCCCGATCGAAAAGAAAGCAATATTTTGAAGACACAACAGAGTTGCAGATATCAAAGTTACACAACTCTCCCATGAAAACCCGCCAAAGTTCGAAATCAAATTTTCAAACGATCTTCTTAGGCAGATGAAAACTAAAAAGATGGGTATGTTTTCAGGTCTTGTTTGGTGAAGGAGAAGTAGTGTAACCATGTTAATGACATCCTTGCATACAGTCTGCTTAAGGTTTCTGATCTTAGCAAGAATGATACGCCCGAAAACCATGAGGCATAGGCAAAAGAAAAAGAGCCTGGAAATCTGTACGTTCATATCTTGCAAGACTTTTTTGTCTGTCTGAGACTCAGAACCAAATGATTCACAAATGAAATTCCATAAAAAATCTAGCCAGGTTGGAATTTCGTGCCCATCAACTCGATACTGGCTCAATTTGAACAGGAATGATAATGATGTTAATACGCTCAAGTAAATGAAAGAGACAAGACTAGCAAAATCATCTGATTTGTAACGTCTCGCTTTCAGGCCAGGGAATTCGAAGCATGAAATGTAATCTCCTTTAGTGAAGATAAGAAAAGTGGCGGCAGTATAGGTCATAATGATCGCGAGCCATTGTAAATCCGGATGATTTATAAGGTACATGGAAATTGTCAAATCGGTGAAATACTTTTGTCCAGAATTAGCCCATGATCTGATAATCCTCAAAAAAAAGATAGAGGACACGAAGCTCTTGGAATTTCGAAAATTCAGCAAAGGAAGAAAAGCCAGAAAAATCATGATAGACAAGAACCACCATATTTGATGTTCTTCCTCTATCATGCTTGAGCCATGGAAATGCAATGCGTATAAAATGTTAAATGCCAAAAACAACATCTGAACATTTAGATTAAGTCCCCCCATCGTCAATCCACTTGTAATCGTGGATACAATGGCAATGGCAGTTGATGTCACTATTGCTGCGAAGCCAGTGTAAATGAGTGGGTAATTATAATTTGCGGCTGCATTGGTTAAATTTTCTTGAACTTCCTTGAGAAACTTATAATAGTTTTCTTGCCCTTCTTGATCAAAAAACTTCAACTTTTCGAAGTCTTGAGACAACCTCTTGAAATTTGGATCACTTGCCGAATATTCTTTGTCCATTAAAGATAAGAATTGTTTGCAATTTTCAAAAAGAATCCTATTTTTAGCAACGTTGGAGGGCCAAAGGTCCAAAATTTCAGGTATTATCACTCCCAAATTATTTTTTGGGATCGGAAAATTCAACAAGGTAGCCAAAGATGGCACCAAATCAATTTGAAATATTTGAGAGTAATATTGAAAATCCTCCGCGGTCTCAATTGGGCACATAGACCCGTTGCTTATTTTAGAGAACTTGGGCGAAACCAATATTAGCCCAGGATTTGTTTCGCCAGCGGAAGAGCCACCATGATTTCCAAGATCATTCATCCCATGATCCCCCATCAAAACTAAAAGAGTAGAGTTAGATTCCGCAACCCTTGATGTGTATAATCTTTCAAGAACAGCATCCATTTCCACTTGCTTGGGTTCCATGAACACAGACTTTGGTCCACCTTTATGTCCAATATGATCTAACCCGAGGTAGTGCAAAATCAAGCCGTCCCAGGAGACATCTTCGATTTCTTCATGCAAATGTCTGGTAACATTGTGATCGACTTCCGTGAAATCACTTACAAAGAATGAGCTCGTTCCGTCAGAAACCTCAAAAAATTCATCCAGCGGGAACAATTTGAGCCAGGTATCATCACCAAAAAAATGTAATGTCTTCTTAGTGCCCGAATACTTGAACTGTCTCACCCATGAGTCATGGTGAGATAAACCTTGCGACTGATCCTTATCGTCTGCTATATTCAAAACAGCATCAATGAAGCTAGGGGTGCCCCCGGTAGTGATTCCTTTGAGACGCGGGAGAGTGACAGTGGGTGGGTTGGAGAAGGCCGTGAATGGGAGAGCTTCACCACTGCGAACCAAATTGTGAAGAAAACGCATCAGGGAGTGGTTAACATCATACAAGAAGTCCGCTCTTAATGCATCAACAACAATGAATATGACTTTCTCGAACTGTGAACCATCCTGATATGCAAATGGTGAGATTTCATCCTCGAAGCTGCTGAAACCATTGAGTACAACCTTTTGTGGAAAAAACCCTTTGAGGAATAAAGCAAATCCAACCAATTGCAAAAGAAAGAGGGGAGCTACCAATATCCTCTGTTGCATAAGGGTTTGTAAACAGAAAATTCTTTCAAGGTAGGTGCCGTCTTCCACTAACACGTGACGTGAATTCCGATCAGCGCATATACTGCATATACATTTCAAACTCGTGACCAACCACACATGTCGATGCTCTGTTTCGCATTACTACCGTGAATTTTTAATTTGCAGAGACTAATTGCTCAGTCCGAGACACTGTTGTCCCTCATGCAGCACTAATAAAACATCCACACAGTAAGTCGATACGCTCTTTTTTGATGTTTAACGTAAAGTAACCAGCACCAAAATACATGGATCCTCCGTGCAATTTTTCATATCAGACAAACATAATTCTTGCCGAATACATACTCAATTTATTGCAACCATTCCAATGATTCAGATTTATGTTGATTAAACTTAACTAAATCGGCTTCCTTTATTGAATAATATACTGCTATTAAATAGCAAGTAGATTTAATACTTTAACAAAACCAATATAATTCAGAGGACTATCTCTACTCTCAGGCGTAATACCGAGTTCTGCAGGATATTCCCAATATAAATCAATACCCACCACAACAAAGTAAGACCCACTCAGTCATTTCAGGCTTCAAATGGAAAATAAAACCTTGTCTAAATCAAGTATAACGCACGCCAACTATCCCTTAGAAACAAAACCAGCCTATGACGTAGGATTCTATACTAGACCAAAGAACAAAATTCTTTAAGCAATATATAGCAGCGTGATATTGAAACGGCAAATCACCAAGGTATAATAGAATCGTGCTTCATCGCAAAAACTGTGCCTTCTAGCAACAAAGAACTCTCTTGAGATTTCTTACTGACAAAACTCTAATATTCAAGAATATTTAGATCAAACTAGAGGGGGACTCTCTTACTGAGTCACCATTCATTTCGTTTAAGCTACGGCACAGTATCAAACTGTCCAATTTGCCTTCAACGTGCTACTACTAGATACTTCATACGAATTCCTGTCACCTCAATTCTGGAGTAGATTTTAAGAAGCAAATGACGTAGGATTTCCAAACAATACTTTCAAAAACTTACTTTAAATGCGTTCATAATCTTAAGGGTAATAGAAATTCACTCTCCTCGAGATGCAACCAAAAAATAGATACCAACCTTCGGCCTTACATTCACGCGTATTCCGCTACCCGTAACGTTGATTTCACCAAAAAAAAAACTTAGAAACTTCCCTATCAAAATTTAAAACATGAATTATTCAGTGACGATATCTCAGAATGCAATAAAGAATTTTGCATCAACCTCTTCCATGGACACCACAAACGTTCCTATTCGGATTGTATACTTCATTAAAATCTATAATAAAAATATATTCTTAGTATGATATACGATGTTTGATCTGCCTATAACAAATTAGAATAGCTGAAGAAAGAATCCTCATTTTAATGCAATTTTACTCGAAGTTCAAATTATACATATAATTGTTTCCAACTTTTTCAGTATATCCCCTATCCCAGATTTACATTTTAGTTGATTCAAAGTACCTTCTTCTAATTATCAACGTCATCAGGAAACTCAATTTTTGTAGATATTTGTCAAGTCCGTTATATTTTTCTTCAACAGAGTTAGGACTATAAAAAACCAAATGCATGCCACGTTTGGATGTGCAATTTGATGTTTAATGAAGTTCACTTCAAATTCTCTTTGACACTCGGCCGACCTAAACTATTTGATAGTGTCAGTAAATTTATCTAAAATTGTCCGATCAGTAACTGAGAGTGAAGGATTTGAAGTATTTTATATGTTGCGCAAAGTTGTACATAGGTGTCTCATAATTTGGTGCCAATTATTAAAAATGTTACCCTCAGTATTACTGGGATTAATACGGAGTCAACTTCGAAAGCGAATATTTGTAAGTATTTATATCAAAAGGCTCTTCTGTTGAACACCTATAGTTTACCATAAAAGGATTTTTCTGGGTAGGTTAAGGTTGATTTTCTTAACCAAGGTAAAGTTATTTGATCCAAAACAGTTAGTGGAATATTTTACTTCTCTTAGAGGTAGTATTTCAGGGAATGCGTTGGGGTTTATTTCGAATTTCATATTAGGTTTTGCAGTAGACTTGTAGTTTTTCCAACGCATATGTCTAGCATATGCATATACTACATTTCGTTGTTCTTGAAGGACTTTCGGTATTTATTTTTTCAAGTTTTGGATGGATGTTAGTTTCGGTATTACATACCAATTATTCAAATCTTTACACTGCTCTGAAAGGAAATAGTGGGAAGTTTTCATATGGTGGCCAAATTTGTAGTAGGTCTGGTTGAACAAATTTGAATGGGATTTCTTGCAATGGATGTTCATCTTTAGTCTATAGATTACGTAGTGTTTATGTTTGGTGTTACAACAGACTTATATTGATATAGCCTCTGGGTTGACTGTGTTAAGAGAGATATTGCGTTGATTACATTGATTGAAATTAGTAATGAAAAATTGTTTTATGATTGGGCTTGTTTTGCCACAACTAAATCGCATCTGGCAATTGCACCTACGGCGTTGGGAGCGTTGACTATCACCTGGAGGAAAAGCCGCTTCTAAGAGTTTCAAAAATCAGATCGCTCCAAAATTTTGATTTGTATATATAAGCTCTGCTATCGGTCAGGATGTGACCAGAAGAGCAATTGTTATTATATTGTTCGTATTTTTAAATCATGTAGCTCAAGAGTCTAACTCCTCAAATTTTTCGTTGCGATCTTCGGCCTCTTCTTCTTCAAGCAACGTGCCACCACTTACCGAGAATTGGCCACCAGCGCCGATAATTTTAATGTCTGAATTTTTAGTAGCGGTATTGAAGATCCGTGTTGGCACTTCAACATCGCCATCTAAGGGACCGAGTCCTGGCGCATATGTGTCACCAAACCCCCAAGAAAAAACCACTCCATCTGTGGTAACTGCAAATGAATGGTGCGATCCAGCCCCAACGGTCTTAAATTTCACCTTGCCATTAGCTATAGAGAGCTTTGTAGGGACAGGAACAGATCGCGGGTTCCCGTGCTGATCCTTAAAAGTAGACGCAGGTAGCTTGTCTTTGGAAATACCAATCTCTTTCATGTCGTATCTGCCCCATGCGAGTACATCTCCCTCACTGGTCAAAGCTAAAGTGTGATGTTCGCCACCAGCAATTTGAACTATTTTGTAATCATCTAAGGCAGCGATATGAGTCGGCTTCATGATCAAGGACCCATCTTCAAGTTCACCTTGAGCGTTTGTGATACCGCATTGTCCGTATTGATTTAAACCCCAAGTGAAAACACGGCCTGTCGAGTCAATAGCAAAACAGTGAAAATCTCCACTAGCAATGTACTTAATATCATAAAGACCAAATTGTTGCGGCTCTAAAGCTGAAAATTTATGTCTCTCGAGGACTTTTCTACCCAATTGAAATTGCTGTCCATTTCCCCACGCATAAACAATACCTTTTGAGTCTAATGCTAAGACATGATCTTTTCCACTGGCCAATTGCACAATATTCTTTAACTTGGCCTTCATGGGTACTTCCTGATATAACACTGATTTAGAAAATCCTAGCAAACCCTCGTTACTTCTAAATGTACCCCAAGTATACACTTCTCCAGAATCATACAAAATAGCGCTAAGATTATCTGTAGCGGCAAGCTGAACAATTTTAGCCTTTGTTTTTGGCAAATATTCGACAACTCCCGGCGTGGATTCAGCCTCATTTAAATCACCATCATCATCGGAATCCTCGTCACTATCCATAGACTTGAGGATTTCTTTGGCTTTAGAAGTATCCCTTCCTAATACTTTGCTGTCATTTGTACCCCACGACCAAATTTTACCCTTGGAATCCAATGCAAGCACATGCATCCCACCAACAGCAAAATCCACAATACCCTCACCACCCAAAGCATCCTTCGTAAGATAAGGGTTCAATCTTGGGCGTTTGACCTCTTTTGTTTTCGCCTCGGGGCCAAGACCCAATTCACACATTGATCCCGTGCCCCATACAAAGATGTCTAACTTTTCGGTTTTCTGCGCTGGAAACCCATTGATATCCGATAACTTGGAATAGGAGTGCAACACGGAAGATGCAGTGGATTTGGTCTTCTTTGCATCGCCATTTGGTAGCGGGGATCCAGACCGTTTTAAAGATGCTGTTAATGCTACCATTCCGTCCTTTTAAGTTAGAGTCTCGTGCTCTACCTGGTCTCGCTTGCGATGAATAGATTTACATACTGCATATAATATGTATTGCGTATTCGCTCAGTTGAGCTTATTTATTTCAGCGGAAGAGTACCCCTGTCTTTTGTGCCTCCATTTGCTTGATGTCTCCACGAAGTTTCTGGCTATGTTTTGAAGGAGATACGTCATTGATCCGATAGCTCTAATGAAGGCAAGCAATGCGACAAACCACAAAATGAAGACCAAGTATATGTTGCGACTGGTTTCACCAGGATCATAGACTTGCAACATCGTCATGATAAAAACCAAATTCGATAAGAGCCATATAAGAACGACTTTAGTTCTGACATGCTTCGCGTAATCCTCTCCATCAAGAGTCACGCATTGGTCTATGTTCTTCTTGATTTTATTGCTCGACCTTTTCGCACGAATGTTGTAAAGAGTGTCGAGGTAGACTTCATCAATGTTGTAGTCTGCGACAATGGCCTCAAATTCGCCTTCTTCATTCTTCTGAATAATGTATTGGTTCGACTTGTCTTCTTTGGTGTTGTTATCCCCTTTAGTACCCCAGGAAACATCATGGGTGTTGCAGAAAGCAAAGATTTGTAATGTGCAAGTGTATGACGGTATCATCAAGAAGTATTGAAGAGAGCATGTAAGCATGTGCCACGGATCCAAATACAAAAAGGACATCAAAGCGTAAAGACCGTATGTTGCTAAAAGCGACACCACAATGCTCACAAACACATACGTGGATGTATCTCCAACACCAAACATTTTGATTGCAGAAATGACAAAGTAAAAGCCAACAATTAAAGCATAAAGTGCACAAACTGTCAATAAAATCATCAAGGTTTTGAATATGTTTTTAGAAGCTTGAGGGCGATTGCCAATAGATGCAACAAAAATCGAGGTTAGCACACAAATGCATAAGTAGTTGAATAAGGTGAATATCCAAAAGCCACCCTTTCCTAAATCTTTGTTAGAGATTAAAGATCCCGTCAAGAAATAGAAGGTCAAGTAGAAATTGCTCAAAGAAAAGAACGAAAAAATCAAACTCACGAGCTGGTAGACAAACTCGAAACAAAGACTGAATTTTCGAGCAAATGAATGATCTGTTTTCCATATCTGATTTGCATGGCGTAGAGAGTATAAAGCGGCAAAGAAAGCACCATTCATCCATCTTCTTCTTTGGGAAAGAAACTCGGGCACTGATTCAGGAACATCCGTTTCACCCGTTGCCAGTTTAACGAATTTTAGTACCCAACTCTCGTTCCTTTTTGCTACCAACTCCCAGCATAATATTCTGTCTTCTGCGAGATACATATTTGCTTCAAAGAAATTTGTTTTGCTGTTCTTTTCGTGATGACTGGTAAGTAAGTCTTCTCCTTTGAAATAAGAGTGCAAAGGACCCGTGCCGTCATCGTGATTCTTGAGTGCAATATATCTGTAAGCCGAGAGCGCCCCTGGAAGAACAGATATGTACCCAAAAACAGACTCCAATGGTTTGTCCAATATATTTGACATTTTGTACTCGAAGTTTTGGGAAGCAACTAGAGGGTTTGTTAAATTAATCCAGCCCTTTCCTTTCATTGCCGTAATTTCACCTGCAACACCTGCGACATTAGAGTCTCTATCAAATGCTTTCCACATGTTGTAAATCGCATGATTGTCTGGCTTGGTACCGACATCTAAAAGCACAACAACATTCGGGTCTAAGACTGGGCAAAATGCATTGAAAAGCCATCTGTGAGAATTGATTTTTTTCTGATTTTGCTCTTTCAAGCAAAATAACACTTGAACAGGGGTCAAACTTTTTTCATCACCCTTGAATTTGAGGTTCTCGTCGATCGAAATCTGGGTTGTATACTCGAACAAATGTGCCGCAACCTTCTTATTGTTCACGTATGGCCTTGCTAAATTGTCCTGATAGCAACCTGTTGCAGTCAATAATTGCAAAACTGATTCATTGACCTTATTTCTTCCATCGGAGACAATAATCACTTGAACTTTCTTCCACGAATCCTTCCCCCAAATTGAGGATTTATGTCTAGAACAAAGATGTGCCACATTCTTCATTATGCCATGCATAGTCCTAGCAAAAGACTTTTCATCCTCGTTATACATGGTAACGCATATGACCAATTCGATCTCTCTGCCGTACTTTGCTGCCCTGAGAGTGAAACCTTCTTTTACAAAGTCATCAGGTTGAGCGGTGCAGGCAGTATAAGTCATATTAGTAAACTCGCCAAAAGGTGACTCTGTTTTCGTGAGAACTTGTTTGAGCTCGTCTGGTATTCTGTTCTCAAGAACCAAATTACCAGACTCACCACCCATTAGCCTCACCTTTCTCTTGGTCAATGTTTTTTCTCTGTTAGGCACGTAGCCGCCATTTATGTTCTTCATCATATCTCCATCGATTGAGACTCCGAAATAATCGCTCATTTGGGAAGACGTTGAATTTGACTTACTTGTATAAGCTGTATCTGCATCAGATAAGCTTTCTTCATCATTAAATTCTTTCTGATAGGATTGATATCCATACTCGTCATCTTTCAGGTGAAGTGTGCCGTCGTCTGATGCATTGTGGCTAATTGAGTTAGCCTCTGCAAATGTTTCTGGTGAGAAAATAGGCTCAGGTGGCTCTAAAAATCTCTCACTTCTCTGTGAACTTCTCATAGAAGCAGAAAATTTCGGCACTTTGGGGGAGCCATTGCTAACATGATCATTCTGACCATCTGCTGTCACGAAAACCTCTTTTTGTTTTTCTCTTTTAGGACTTTCTTTGAGAGTATAAGAAGCCCTCGGTGTGGGGATTTGATTAAACGCTAAGGAAGGCGTTGGAGTGTTCGTTAAGTGTGCTGAAAAGTTCTTTGCTTGGTTTGAGCTTCGTGTAAAGATGTTTGGGGACCTTCTAGAGTTCTGTGCATCCAGGATTGAAGCTGGTATTCCGGCAAAGCTAGATTCATCTTCCAGACCCCCATCACCGTTATCAAGGTTATAGAATCTTCTAGGTGAGGTTCTACCACCAGTAAAGACAGCATTTGGCAAAGTGGGACTCTGTGGGTCAATAAAGGGATCCTCTTCATCGAAAGGACTTTTCATTTTCAACTCGGGTAGTTTGAATTGAGAAAACCACGTACTTGATTTAAAATTATCTAGACATGCAGTGTTTGTTTTTTATTATTGTTGTATCCTATTCGGGAAATAGATAAGTGACGTACATGCGTATCGATCGAAAAACGATAACTATACCAAAAAAGTATCTATATAGACACTCCTTGGAGTTAGCGTTGGTAGATGAATTCCAATACTAAAATAACATTTTCGAGATTCTGTTGCTACTATCTAAACTGCATTTCTAATAATCCCGATCGCACGTAGTTTTATGCAGAAGTTGTGAACCCTCGCGCAAGTATCACAATGACAGGGAACGAGAAGTGAAATTCATACTCCCTTCATAATTTATACTGCCAAAACAGCTAAAACTTACTTACGAAAATTGAATAAACAAGCTTTATCAATGCGATGAGTGATCCATTGTATGGTGCTGATGATCGCTCTAGTATCCGATATCAACCCTCACCTATTCAAGTCTCAAGTGTCGGGTTCAATACTTTGAAAAAACAGCCTACCAATTCCTCTAATACATCGAGTTTAGTCACACTGTCTTCTAAGTCTCACACTATAACGAGACTTTTTACGAGAAATAAACATACTTTCTCAACCTCCTCTGAACCGCTCGACAGTTCACCAATCGATAAATCCGGGGAAGCCGATGAAAAAGATTTGCCTCGAAATTCGAAATCTTTTGGTCTTTTCAAGGTTTCAAGAAGACCAAAAACAAAGTTGAATTTGAACAATAAATCGAGTAAGAAACCGGAGCTCACTATACAGACAGGGGGCCATAGCAATTTGAAAATTCCTAAAAAAATTCTCAGCAGTGAAAGTGCAATTGAATTTAATAAGCTGTCATCTCCAGTATCAAGGCATCCAATAAATAGGCCGCTGATACTGTCATTTGTTGATAACCAATCAAGAACCAGCCACGACGATCTGGGTCATGGGCCAGCACAATACAATGTAAATCCCCACAGAACAGCAGTGACACTATCCTCTCAAAGCTCGAACTCTTTCATAACCGACGTCAATACGGCTGTCATGTTCAACTTCACGGATCCCGATTTTACTGGAACAAGCGATGACCAAATGTTAGATCTTCATAGAAGATATATGACTTCTGCAGATTACTATATGCAGAAGCTTCACAAATCTCCTAATTTAGACGGGTCTCCAATTTCCTTGAGCGCTAGTTCTGCTTTATTCAAGGAGGAAAAACCAAGACGGGGTCTGGTACTGAATGGGAGGGATGATGATCGGATATTTTCACAATTATTCGATATGTTGAGACCAATCTTTACACCTTCTAAAGATACAAGACTCCAAACTGGTTATGATTATCCTCAGATAACTTTAAGCGTTGAGCACGTTGCAAACTACGTGAAAGAAAACATTTTGCCGGCCTATCAAGCACGTGAAAATGAATGCCAATTTGAGAGTGAGAGTGATAGAATCAATGTTCATAAGGAAAGAAGCAGAGCAAACACTATCGCAACGACAGCCACAATAGTTACAACCGGTACCGCCAGCAGTCATTCATTATCAGGTCAATTTGTTGAGGACGATCTGATCGAGATTCAAAGCAAAGAGCTCGCTCTGAAGCTTTCCTCATTTTTCTTTAAGTGTTGTCAAACTCTATCGAGGGACCTTGAGGTATGTGAAAGAAAATCCCTTGAAACAGAACCCCTTTTGAATAGATGGAAGTTTGTGTGCGATGCATGGAGTCACTTCAATTCGAAATCTCGGTTTTTCTTGCTCCATATTTTTTTCCAGGTGGAGATGTACTACGAAATTGAAAACTCAAAACGTCTTGGAAACGATGAGCCAAGGAGGGTTGTGAAATGTGAAAAAGAGTTACTCTCAGCTTTCAGGGACACTTTCATCGTTCCTTTGCTACGGCGAAGATCTCTAGAGCTCGACAGGTTGAATCAGTGTACTGGGGAATCGGGAGGCCTGAAAGATTTTCTTGAGGCAGAGAAGTTGTTCTTTATTCAAGATCCTCTCAACGTAAAAAACACCTTGACTGCCTGTTTTGGAATTCTTTCGTCACATTCTCAGGAAGAGAAGGCATCAAATGACGACCTGCAGTCAACAAATTTTCTCTTCTTGAATTTCGTGCAGTGTTTCGATTCATACACGCGCGTCTAAATCCCTACATCTCACAACATAATTATTGACACCGCCTTGCGACGACAACAAACATGGTTTTACCCGAGTGCTTAAGAGGTCGTCTTACACCTGCTGAAATACAGTATTTAAGTGAGAACGAACCAATCATGATTCTTCCAAGATACTCAATGCCCAAAGTTGACCTAATCGGTGTATGTTCGATGTTTTTTCTAGTCTGATCTTAATCACCAATTCAAAAAATACTAACATGGGCAGGATAAATTACCTAGTTTAAAAGGTATGAGGAGAATTGAAATCCCATTATGGACTGCATTGATCCTCAAGAATCAAGGTAAGTGTAACATTATCGCCCCATCTTGGTTAAATCATGCGCACTTAACTGAGATGTACGAGCAAGAGAGAAAGTATCCTGATATGTTCTCCAAGCTACCTTGGAACTGGTTGGAAGTTTCTAAAATTTTGCTTACTAAAGCTGCGGATGATTTGCAGGATAGCACAACTCAACTACGATCTGTTCTTCAA
Organism: Metschnikowia colocasiae; assembly: GCA_002370175.1. Taxonomy (NCBI): domain Eukaryota; kingdom Fungi; phylum Ascomycota; class Pichiomycetes; order Serinales; family Metschnikowiaceae; genus Metschnikowia; species Metschnikowia colocasiae. The sequence goes on from NKZV01000918.1 coordinate 30,799, forward strand.
GACCTAAAGGAAATTAGGCAGCTGAAATCCAGAAGGGGGTTACGAGAATTAAATGAGTCCAATATTCAACTCAATGGATTGTCTCTAATGGAGATCAACGAGTTGAGGCCATTCGTCCTTGCAGTTATGGGCAAGTTGCGGCAGTTGCATGAAAGCACGAATGTCGAGGAAATGGAAAATGAGGGCTCTGACTTAGAGGAATAGATCACGTGTTGCATCGCACTATAGATTAGATCAACATTTGAAACGGAATGCACACATCATCATGAGCAATTTGAGAAACGTAGGCAGGAGACTCGTGTCGAATTTTGAATTAGCAAAAAATTCTACGAAATCAAAACGTGACTTGATACTATCTATCCTCAAGTCTACCACAACTAAGCGGGAAGCGAAAAATTACCTCACGAAATACCAAACATCATTCGACGCAACGTACTCTCACTTTCGGGAGGGGGAAACGAAGAATAACATTTCGGGTCAGCAAAGTCAGCGCCAAATATTTATTGAAAGATTTTTAAAAGGAAAGAATGCATTCACTAACCTCCACATTGAGGGAGAGGGAATACTACCAAAAATTCCATTAAGAGTTGCGTTGATCAAATTATCAATGGCCGAACTTCCTCGTGACACACACCAAGGAATCGGAGACACATTGAAAAGGCTTGTTGAACTAGGCATATCACCTATTTTGGTTTTTGAGACTGGTGAGTTGAATGATAATGAATTCAAATTGACCTCTGCTCATATGAATAGCCAAGCTTTGAAATTACTGGAGATAATTTCAAATTCGTCGGGAGATGGTACACGCTCAGTCAAGTCAATGATTTCGAGTGACCTATTCAAGGTACATAATGGTGTTTTAGGGATTGGCTCATTAGAACAAATTCTTATCCCCTTGTACCAGGGAATTGTCCCCATTGTGCTCCCAATTCTTTACGAATGCAGCGACGGCTGCCAAAGACATTTCAACCCGAGCAGTGCTCTATTTCATCTCAGTTCAATTTTATTGAACCATACTCAATTGCTAACCCTAGAAAAGGTCATAATAATTGATCCTAAAGGTGGAATTCCTTCAGTCGAGAGGAATCAAACGAGTCATGTATTCATTAACTTGTCTCAAGAGTTTTCTGATATAATCTCAGAAATGTACATCGGTCACCTCGAACCAAACGTTAGGGAGGCACACATCACAAACCTCATAGCCATGAACGACATCTTGAGTCTCGCATCCCAAAAAGGGAATGATACAACTGGCATAATTTCAACACCCGATGTTATGTCATTAAACGATGACCACATGAATCCCATAATATACAATATCTTAACAGACCGGCCGATAATTTCGTCATCTTTACCATCATCGAACCAAAAAACACTCAAAGTTTCCACTTCGATAATTAAGAAAGGATTTCCGGTGAAAATAATCGAAGAGCATTCATATATTGGTGAATTTTCTTTCGAAAATTTAGTGAAGGATAAAGTTGTCGATAAGGATAAGCTTATCTCTTTGATAAATGACTCTTTTGGCAAGGACTTGATGACTGATAGGTACTTGGAGCGAATTAATAACACTTTGGCTACGTTGATCATAGTGGGTGATTATGATGGTGCTGCTATCATAACTTGGGAAACTTTGGCCAATGGAGAAAGAATTGCTTATCTCGACAAATTTGCCATCGCCAAAAAAAATCAAGGTCTTCCTAGTTTAGCTGATGTTATATTCAAGCTAATTTCTCAGTCTCATCAAAATGAATTACTATGGAGATCTCGAGCTAACAATCCGGTCAACAAGTGGTATTTTGAAAGATGCCGGGGATCATTCCATGACCAAAAATCAATTTGGAAATTATATTTCATGGGAGAAATTTACGACAAGCGCATGGGATTGAAAATTGATGGTAGCCTCGAACAAAACATAGACATAACCCAGAAACTCAAACTTTACTCAGAGCTTGTTGAAAATATTGAACCATCATTCAAATAATATTTACTTAATGTCAAATGTATATTTAAATTTGAAGCCTTCAAATTTGCCGCACACGACCGGTACATAAGAACTTGGGGTTTAGAAGAGCGGATAGAGTAATTTTCAAACAGTAATGGAGGACAAATTGAGAGAGAGAAGGCCGAAAAAACAAAATCTGGGTTTAGATCGAGATAACAATACCGCCAAGAAGAGACATCTTTTCTTTTATCATGAGTTAGATGATTGGCAGAAGGACAATCACTACATTAGATCTTCTTACGTTAGAGAAACCTTGAGCTTTTCGAAATCGTTCAAATCTCTATTTTATTTACACAATGAATCGGTGAACATTTATTCACACTTGCTTCCTGCGTTTTTAATTTTATATTTCCTAACCTCATTCTTGATTTGGGGAACCATCACATGGGAGAAAGCTGTTTTAATTCAATTCGGCCTCGGCGCTTACACTTGTTTGAGTCTGTCCGCGTACTTTCATTTGTTCAAGTCTCATTCGGCTAGAGTATGTAAGTTTGGGAATCAGTGTGACTATTTTGGTATCGTTGTCATGATTACTACCTCCTTGGTGTCGATAATCATGTTCGCCTTTGATGATACCCCCAGACTAAAGTACGGCTTTGTGTTCTTGTTTGTTACATTGGGTGCCTTATGTACTAAGGTCACTTTTGACAGCAAGTTCTCCACACCAGAGTACCGGCCTTTTCGGTCAGCAATGTTCATAATGTTTGGCTTGTCGGGAGTTTTGCCGATTGTAGTCGCAGCTTATACATTTGGTTACAAAGATGCGATTCTTAGATCAAGCGCAACATGGTTACTTTTGGAGGGCTTCTTTTACATAATGGGAGCATGCCTATATGCAATGAGGGTGCCTGAAAGATTCACTCATAACGAGGCAAATGTGGGTCGAGAAATTGCCGGAAAGTTGGATATTTTTGGACACCTGCATCAAATATTTCATTTTATGGTAGTGATCGCGGCCTTTTGCCATTGGAACGCGCTAATGGATTGTTATATAAAATGGCAAGTTCGCAACGGTGCTTAAATTACAATAGATTATGAGTAACGAGTTGATCATTTTGCCTTGCCATTCTATTTGGAAAGGTGGATCTACCTTGGGGAAACTGAGGTTAGAATGGTTTCTAGCTCCATTCCAAATTGAAGGAGAAGACCACCTTTGTTTCCTCGACCATATAAAGACGAGCTTTGAATTGCTTAAAAGAAAACCAAAAGCTATTCTTGTGGTATCCGGCGGTCAAACAAAGGCCGAAGCTGGTCGTGTTTCGGAATCTCAGTCGTACGTGGAATTGTTAAAGAGAATGTTTCCGGATGCTCTGCACGAATTTCTGAGAGTAGTAGCCGAAGAGTATGCTAGGGACTCTTTTGAGAATGTGCTTTTTCTGATCTGCAGATATTACGAAGTTGCTGGTAGTTATCCAAGTCGTATCACAATTGTGGGGTTTGAGTTCAAGAAAGAACGCTTCATTACTTACCACTTACAAAAGGCATTGTCATATCCAGAGGATCATATAACTTACGTGGGGAATCATCCTTCTCCGAAAGACAAACATAGACATTATGCTTATTTTGAAGAACTCAAGATGTCTGAGCGTAAGCACGCTTTGGAGCCTTTTGCCGCAGATCTCTTTGGCTTGCGAAGCCCACTTAGAACAAAGCGATTACAACGAGATCCATTTCAAAGGCAACATGAATATCACAGAAGCAACCCTGAGTTAGCAGATTTCCTTGATTGCATCAAAAATTCGAGTCAATGTAGTAGTGACACGGCGATACGGAATACTCTAAAAGTTAATTGGGGGTTTTAGTGTTTAATTAATGAAATAATCCCATAAGCAGAAGCTACACGTTGTTCTTTGCCCTTCTAGCCTGAACTGCCTTTGCCAAACTTGTCAACATGGACACAGTTGTTTCCCAAGAAACGCAACCATCAGTAATAGAAACTCCGTACTTCAAACTTTGCTTTCCTGCATTGTTTGCTGGCATACTTTGCTTACCTTCATTGATATGAGACTCTATCATCACACCGATAATGGTGTTATCGCCCTCCGAGATCTGATCTGCAACCGCTTGTAATACCTTTGGTTGATTTCTGTAATCCTTGGAGGAGTTATCATGAGAACAGTCGACCATTAATTTCGTCTGAGGTGCGCTGCTACCAGCAATATCTTTCTTAGCTTTTTCGACAGATTCAGCATCGTAGTTTGTGATTTTCTTTCCACCTCTCAAAATAATGAAGCAGTTTTCATTACCTTTGGTGGTCGTGATTGCTGCCAAACCATTTTTTGTGACACCCATGAAGTGATGGCCCTTGGAGGAAGCTTGAACCGCGTCTAAAGCAACACCAAGATTACCATCAGTTCCATTTTTGAAACCAATTGGAAAAGATAATCCTGAAGCCAATTCTCTGTGCAATTGAGACTCAGTAGTTCTGGCACCAATGGCACCGAAACTCAAGAATTCAGAGAAGTATTGCGGAGAAATAGTGTCAAGCATTTCTGAACCAATAGGAATACCAACTTCACTGGTCAAATCAGAATACAACTGCCTAGAGACTCTTAAACCTTTGTTAATGTCGAAAGTGTTATCAACATTTGGATCATTGATAAGTCCCTTCCATCCAACGGTAGTTCTTGGCTTTTCTAAGTAAGCTCTCATGATGATCACAAGATCTTGCTCTAATTCCTCGGACAATTTTTTGAGACGTTTTGCATAGTCCAAAGCTGCCTCGGTATCATGGATAGAGCAAGGGCCAACAACAACTAAACAACGATCATCAGAACCCGAAAGGATTTGAGCTGACTCAGCTCTGGCTTTGATAACCACTGATAATGATTCTTTTTTAGCTGCAATCTCATTTTGAAGTAGCGCAGGGGGGGTCAATGGGTCGTAACCCAAAATTCTTGTATCGTCAAATTCTCCCGAAATTGGTGTTTTATTCATTGCAAAGCAGTCGAGTAGTAAGACGTATTTCGTAAAAGTGTTTGGTAATTAAATGAGGCTTAGTGCAAGTGAAAATTCGCTCTACTTTATATCACTCATGACTCAGCGAAAATTTTACGCAGCATATCAGAGTGCATATAATATCGTAACATCAAGAAAAGGTTTTAGACAACAGTTGTTATCTCTAATTTACATTTTGATATATGTCAAGCATTACCAATATTCATATAGCTTGATTTCCGGATTATAAATTGGAAAATTTCATGTTTCTATGGAGTTTTCTCGAAGAATTCAACGAAAATTGAATTATTTCATGAGCTTGGGTTTCCTCTTATTCCAAAACCTGCATATTCTCGAGACACAGATTGCTTCTGCGACCGCAATGTCAACTCCACTCCAGGAATGCAGCTTTTTGTTACGGAGGGGCGGAAAATATTCCTATCATTTCTTCTTTTTGGTTTGATCAACAACATTCTTTATGTGGTAATTTTGTCTGCAGCAATTGATATCGTTGGCTCAACAGTACCAAAAGCTGTCGTGCTACTAGCTGATATACTACCCTCGTTATGTATTAAAGTATCAGCTCCTTTCTTCTTACAAAAGGTACCTTACGCTAAGCGAGTATGGGTCTTGCTTTTCTTGTCTTTTCTCGGAATGGTATTGATATCTCTTTCACATGAACAGAATATTAACATGAAATTAATTGGGATCTGCATGGCCTCTTTATCATCTGGAATGGGGGAAGTTTCGTTTTTACTGCTTACCCACTTTTACGATGAAAAACTTGCCATTGGTGGATTTTCCATGGGAACAGGTGGTGCTGGCCTCGCTGGAAGCTTTTTATTTCTTCTATTAACTAATATCTTAGGGGTTCTGAGCTGGGCAGCTTTGCTCTCCTTTGCTATCATTCCTTTCGGATTCCCGGTCATATTTTACGCTCTTCTACCGGCAGGAGAATCAAGACCTGATTACTTCATGATAACAGAAAACGCTGAGACAGGGACGACCATCCTCGACGATGATGCTAGGGCTGACTTGAACATTTCGAGGGCTTTGCAAAATCAAAATCAAATCCATGATAACCTCGTACAATTAAAGACACATATCTGCAAAACGCTTCAATCAATGAAGCACTTGATAAGGCCCTTTATGATACCATTGTGTACAGTGTATATTGCTGAGTACACAATAAATCAAGGTGTATCTCCAACTTTATTATTCCCATTAAATGACATACCCAAATGGCTATTCCTGAGTTATAGAGATATTTATGTATTCTATGGATTTCTCTATCAATTGGGTGTATTTATATCGAGGTCATCTTTGATACTAGGGTTAAGATTTCGAAATTTGCACTTGTTGAGTTTTTTGCAGTTGTTCAACTTGTTTCTCGCTTTGATCCAGGCTAAATATGACTTTCCATTCCCCAACATCTGGCTTTTAATGTGCTTAATATTTTACGAGGGTCTTCTTGGTGGTTGTCTGTACGTCAACACATTCTTGTCTGTTAGTGAGCAAGTTGAGAAAGAGGAAAGAGAATTCTCATTAGCCTGTGTTGGGATAAGCGACTCTTTTGGTGTGATGATAGCTGGTCTCATTAGTTTGTGGCTTGAAGGCTATCTCTGTGACAGTCAAGTGAAGAGGGGTAGAAACTACTGTAGGGGCGGAACGCGGTAAGAATGTGCCGTTTCACTTTCATTTGCATAAAGCTCACTCCACAAACACATGCATGTATTAATAGTGTGTATACCCCAAAAATTTGGAACGCGTTATCATTCCACAAGGAGATGAATGCGACATCAAGTGGCGGGGGAAGATTGGTAACAACTTCTATGACCCAACAAGTCTCTCACTTAGGAATTACTCATGGTATTATGAGAGAAATGTAATGGTCTTGAGATTCACAATGTCTCTTTTTTCATCAGTGTACATCCGAATGTTTTGTCAGGGAAATTGAGCCATAAGGGGTGCAGGAATGTAATTACTCGATGCGGTAAAACCTGGAGCGGAGTGCGTCTTGTTGGGTCTCGGTGAAAACATATCTACTTCCTATATTAGAATACCAACTACTCAAAAAGCTTTATCCCATGAGCGAAGTGATTGCTAACTCAGACTTTGATGTTAATATATTGGACGATGCATTAACTAATCCAAATATTGAGCTAACTTTCCCGCTTCCTACGGATAAAGAGACCTACCTTCCATTGAAGACAAACGAGAAGACAAGCAATGGTTTTCAAATTTTAGAACATTTCATTAATTTTTTCACGAACATCAACGTTTTCGAAATTTACAAAAATGCTGAATACAGGTATTCTGTGAACAAGATGAGCACTTTTTTCAACAAAGCAATCGAGGAATTCATGAGCAATAGATTAGAGAAGTCTGATGAGAAGCTCGATGATATTGTGTACAAGTTAGTTGACCTGGAGTTGCGAATGAACTTAATCAAAGCGAAGGAATTCCCTGAGAGATTCAAGGTTGTTAAAGATTTCATGATCAAGTTTTATAAGAAGGAAAATAAGAAAAATCTACCCGGTTTTGGTACTGGATCTTTCATTAGACTATGCTACATTACAGTCATGAAGATCATGTTCAAGATGTTTCCTCAAGGTGTTTGGGTGAATAGAGAGCAATTCAGTTCCCTTTACCAAAAGTACTTGAGCAACCCCATGTCAATTATTCTTTTGCCAAATCATCAGTCACATATTGATTACGTGGTTTTGCATCTTATAATGATCAGATTTCAAATGTCTGTCCCTACAGTTATAGCAGGAGAGAATTTAAATGTTGCAATTTTCGGCTCAATCTTGAAAGGGTTGGGTGCAATTTTTATTAAACGTTCATTCAACAACGAGTTATACACTGAAAGAAATTTGACTAACTTCGTCGAATATATGTTCTTGAACAAGATTCATTTCGAAGTTTTCATCGAAGGAACTCGTTCTAGAGATGGCAAATTATTATTACCAAAGTATGGAATATTGAAGACCTTAGCATCAATTTATTTCAAACAAAGAGTTCACGAGAAAAACATGGATTTTGATATGTTGATTCAACCGATCTCGATTACTTACGAAAGGATTTATGAGGCTGATGGCTATCTTAAGGAAATGGTGGGTAAGGATAAAGATCAAGAGAGTTTCATAAATATTTTGTCTAACGGTCTTTCCAATCTTTTTTCAGTCAAAGGAAGCAGCGGGACTCAATACCTGAAAGATGGATATGTCGACAATCTGAAATCTTCTTTGAATGGTAAGCTCTATGTTAAGCTAGCTGATAATTTCACTTTCTCTTCCTATGTCGACGACCCAAGCAACCATGTTATAAAGGCGAGCGAGGACGACATTTTGAGTAATGAACAGCAACTCAATCTTAAAAAACTCGGTTTTAAGGTGCTTCACGCAATCAATGATGTTTCATACATTCCTCAATGTGCTATTGTTGGATTGACCATACAAACTTACTATTATTTGCATGGTCAGAAGAATTTCAAGATTCTTGAGCTTCTTCCTTTGATGGATTTCTTGAGCAATATTTTACAAGAAGAAGATCTTTCTGTTTCTAACAGGAAAATTCTCACTGATATTCAGAAGCTCACCAGAGACGAAAAAGTCAACTTGATTAAGGGACAGATCATTAAGTTCTTCAAATTCACTTTGGTGAATACCGAGACAGATGAGATCAAGATCATCAATACTTTCGAGCTCCTTTACTACAAAAATCTCTCTATTCATTTGATCATACACAAATGTTTGGCTTCGCTCATTTTATTGAAGACACTGAAAATACATCAGATTAAGAAACTTTTCTATATCTTCACCGGGTTCTTAAAAAATGAATTCTTGTTTGACTATGATTATAAGGAGAGTCATAACATATCTAAGATTTTGAAGAAGTACCAAGAGATGGGCGTGATTTCGGATGACTATGAAGTGAAGGATTTGAACTATCACAAAACTCTCGCAACAATCATCTTGCCTTTTGTTCGTTCGTTTACCATTTGCTTGGAGAATTTAAGTTTTCAGGTCGGACAGTTTTATCAAAATTCGCAAAACAAAATTACGGAGCAGCAATTAATCAATGATTCATTGATGCTGAAGGATTTTCCTACTACGAAGTCCATTTTGCGTATTATACAAAAAGACAACTTCAAAAACTTCAAGAGCGAGTCACACGAATACCTGGTTGAGACATACAACAAGCAGTATTTACTTTCATTCTTACTTTATTTGGATAACTTGAAGTTGATCAAGATTTTCAAAAATAAGTCCAAGACTAAGGCTTACGTCATTTTGAGAAATAACAGAGACATTCAATTCTCAATGACGTTCATGCAAAATTTCGAGAAGGGGAAAATTGATGACACGTCTATCAACTACATGATTGACGTTGTTGATAAATCGTTTGACCGTGGCTCTGCTCCGGAGCTGAGTAAGCTTTAAGTCTCGAATTTGCCAACATACAATGAATGCGACTTTTAAAGAGGCTGCGACAGCACCTCGTGAAAGATTTATGTAAGCTTAGGTCGTCTGATATAGTCTAAAATTTCTGAATACTCGGTAGATTTTTCACGCGGGCCAATGATTTTGACTTCAAACGAGATAAGGACTCGACGTTGAATATTAGCCTATAGTTGCTTTTCTATTCATGCAATCCTCGAACTCAAGTGTGCACTTTCTATTGTTGCGCAGATTTAGTGGAATTGGGGCTTGTTAGTCGAGTAGTGCGGCGCAATCAGCAAGGCAAGATGACGCATGAACACTAGTGTATTTGCTGCGCGCGAAGTTACTTTTCGTATGTTATGCCAAAGCACGACTGCGCGGAGCATCTCATGCCATGCAGGCTTCGAAATTACCCCTATTCTCGCTGAGCGCACTGCTCAGCCTACTTGGTTAGGGGTGAGTGACGAGGAGATGCGCAAGCCACTAAATTCATGGAAAGTGGAACAAATGTCGAGAATTCATAATAAGTTATGCATTGCATACATGAATCAGAAGTGGTCTTGAACAGCCAAGGCCAAAATAAAGTTCAGAAATTGCTTTTCAATAACCGAAGTCTTCATGTTTTGGTTAGTGGAGAAATTTGCGTCACCGCGCTTCACTGGTGTTTTTTTTCTTTTTCAGCATACTATACACAGAACCTCTCAATTCTTTGGTCTCATGTTTTCTATGCCCACCGCTACTCGACATTCGCTAACCCATACTCTTCCCATATTTTTCAACACTTAGAGACCTTAACATAATACTTGACACTTTTCGGGCACTTCCTAATCTTTAATTCTTACTTTTGTTGCTAGGCAAGTCATTTCTAGCCACAGCAAAACGTTGCTCCTAGATCATTAGTTCAGGACAGGTTATCGTCGAGCACTACGCTGATATCTGTGACAGAAACATAGGGCTTCAATGAGAAAAGAATTGAAATACATATTATGGGGGCATCTTGCCCTCATTCTTTTCTTGACTTATTGCACATATGACTTAATAAGTCTACTTTTTGACGACTCATACCCCGACTCCTTCGTCGACACGGAACTAAATCCAATCGGAGGAAAGTTGGACAAAACACTTCTTATACCCAAAATTATTCACCAGACTTACAAAACAGAGCAAATACCCGAAGCCTGGCAATCTGGTCAGCAAGCATGTGTTGACTTGCATCCCGACTATCAGTACATTCTTTGGACTGATGAGATGGCCAGGGACTTTATCGCAGAAAAGTATCCATGGTTTTTGAGTGCCTGGGACTCTTACCCTTATCCTATTCAGAGAGCGGATGCTATCCGTTACTTTGCATTACATCACTACGGGGGTGTTTATATTGATTTAGACGATGGCTGCATGAGGAGATTAGATCCTCTTTTAACTGTCCCTGCATTCGTGCGTGAAACAAAGCCAACCGGCATTTCCAATGATGTTATGGGATCGGTCCAAGGCCATCCTTTTTTCGTGAAAGTCTTAGAAAATCTTGAACTGTATCAAAGAAACTGGTTGGTGCCATACATCACTATTATGTTTTCTACAGGTCCTTTATTTCTCTCGGCTATGCTCATGCAATACAAAAGAAAGGGAGTTCCTGAAGCCGGGAAGGTGAGGGTGCTTCTTCCACATGACTACAAGTCAAAAAGCAACTCCTTCTTCTCAATTTCTACAGGCTCATCGTGGCATTCTGATGACGCCAAAGTGATGAAGTTAATGGCTCAACACATTGGATTGGCCGTATTCGCGGGCTTCTTGGTCGCAGGATTTATTTTTTTGCTCGAATGGTGGTTTTACCAATGGTGTATCCATACCAATTTCAGCAAATCTTTTGATAGAATTGCTACAAAACTCCGGTTCAAGAAGCAGATCAAGAAGAGGTCAAGAAAAGACTCGAACTTGCCAGTCAATCTTGATTTTGAAAAAGTTGACTCTGTCTAAGTGTTTGAACCGATTCGGTATTGTGCAATCATAGGACTTTTATCAATATCTTTGATAATTGACTGATTTATCATAGAAGCAGTGAATTTGCATACTATAAAACTAATTAACGAAGCTGATGTCAAAAAAATTAAATGTATTTACAATTTGTCTTTTTTCCGTGCAGGCTCTTTCTTGGGTGTTGCGTTCATCGATTTAAACATGCTTAATCCAGTTGCCATCAAGCCATTCAAATCACTAAGGTTCGAAGGAAGAACGACCGTGTTAGTCTCTTTTGCGATGTTTCCGAACTCCTTGATGTATTGTTGTGCCACTTGAAGATTAATTGCATCTGCACCGCCAGGAGTATTCTTGATAGAATTGGCAATCTTTTCAATACTAAGTGCTGTGGCTTCTGCCTGTAAAATGATGGATTGCTTTTCACCCTCGGCGATGTTAATTTTCGATTGTCTCGCACCCTCCGATTCTAAGATTTCAGCACGTTTAGATCTCTCGGCACTCACCTGTCTATGCATGGCATCCAATACATTCTGAGGTGGGTGGATATCTCTGATTTCGTAACGCAAGCATTCAACACCCCAATGTTCTTTTGCAGCTTCATTAATGGTGCTGTTAATGTTGGTATTTAACTGCTGCCTCTCTTTCAACACGGAGTCCAATGTTAAAGAGCCGATTTCGGATCTCATGGTGGTTTGCGCAAGCTGGCTTATAGCAAACTTAAAGTCTTCAACACCGTAAGATGCTTTGTATGCATCATTGACCTTTATATACAAGATACCGTCTAACTCTAACGACACGTTGTCTGCCGTGATAGCGTTTTGAGATGGTATTTCAATTGCAGTTTCTTTGAGAGATTGGACATACGTGATTCTGTCGAGTATAGGAATCAACAAAGCGATACCGGGCTGCAAAATCTTGTGAAACTTGCCCATTCTCTCCACGACATACGCCGTTTGCTGGGGAACAAACTTAATGATTGTATTGGATGGTAAGCGTTCTCTTTGGAAAAAGCTTAATGATGGCGGGGGGATCCTGGCCTGATGCGGGACACTATATCCTCTGGTAAAGCATTTCAATGCGCTAGGAGCTCTAGAAAGTCTTGACACATTCATGGTTTTTGATATTGGTGACTAACTAAGGTCGCACTTCCGTTGCCGCTGAAAATGCCCGCTCGCCAACAGTAGTGCACCTTGATACGTGTAAGCCAACCATGGGCAATCGACAAAATATGCTACAGGACCCTGGGAAATAGGATAAGCATACTTAATTCCTTAGTGTTAAAGTGATTTTCAAAGAGCACCTGCTGTGATAATCTCTGTGAGCTCTGGGTTCTTTTGGCTAAATACGGCTCACGTGACCCAATCGCATCTCGATGTCAAAGATCTCGAGATGAAATTCTATAAGCTAGCGTAACTACCATACAAAGATGCCTAAAGGTGCTGAGATATCTCTCAATGAGAGAAAGTTTGTAATGGAAGGATTGGTAAATGGATTTCGTTTGAATGGTAGGGGGCTTCATGAGATGAGAAAGCCAGAAATAAGTGTCTCAGAGAATGAATATGGATATGTGGAAGTCAGCTTCGGCAAAACAAGTTTGGCAGTGAGGGTCAGCAGTGAGATTGTCAAACCATTTGAAGACAGACCATTCGAGGGCGTTTTCACTATCAACACAGAAATCAGCCCCATGGCTAGCCCAGTGTTCGAAAACGGAAAGAGTTCGGATGACGAAGTGCTAATCTCGAGATTAATCGAAAAGGCCGTTCGAAGATCCAATGCTTTGGATCTCGAGAGTTTATGTATCATTGCAAATGAGAAAGTGTGGCACATCAGAGCTGATATCCACTTCCTTAATTGTGATGGCGGTTTCATTGATGCTTCCTGTTTGGGTGTAATGACTGCGCTTCAGCACTTTCGAAAACCTGACGTTTCAATCAATGGAACGGATATCATAGTTCACGATTTTGATCAACGACAACCGGTTGCGTTGAGTATTCTCCACGTGCCGCTTTGCGTGACATACTCTTTCTTCAATCCGGTGGACAAGATTGAGAACATTAAGGGTGCTGATAACCAAGAAATCGCCATCATGGATGCTGATCTAAGCGAGGAGCTCATTCGAGATGGCTCTTTAGTGATCACGGTTAACAAAAATCGTGAACTAATCCAGATTTCTAAGAATGGTGGTTTACCTATTGATGGCGTCACTCTTTTGGAATTAACCAAATCCGCATATGAAACAGTCGAGAAGATGACAGACATGATTAAAAACCTTCTCGCTGAAGAAGAAGAGAAGCGCTACAAAAGATTGAACTTAGGACTCCTCGAAGTGGGGGCCACAATTTAAGAAATGCATTTGTTTAAATCTACTGCCTTTTGAAAAAGCTATCTAATGCGCCTTTTCCAACAGCCACTTTCTTTATTTGCTTTCTTCTCGTCTGAGAGAGTTTGGACGACTTTTGAGACGAGAGGCCTCCTTTTGCTTGTGGCTTCGAGTTCCCCAAACCGATATTCTCTTCCGCAACAGTTTTAGCCCTTTCTTGCTGTTCCTTCTCAGCTACAAAAGCGTGTAGAGGCAGAAAGTTATATTTTTTATAGTCGAGATACGACTGCATCAATTCAAGGTTCAAAAAGGAACCAAATAGAAAATTAACACTGTAATTAATGATTTGTAGCTCCAATATTTCTTTAGGGACATATCCAGACACGCTAGTAAGGCTTTCCATGATCTGACTAGAGAGTGCATAACCAGGGTTGTCAGACAATACTTGTATGAGTTTCTGTATCCTCTTTTCGAGATGCGAAAAGAGTATTTCCAGGTTCAATTTGTAGAAAGACTCCCCATTCTCTTGTATTTCCTCGCAAAATGAACCTAAACACGAAATAACGGTAGGTCTGATGAGATGAATTTGCTGCACGTCTTCTAAACAATCGGAAAACCCATCTAGAATATCATGAGCAGTATGATAACGCGTCGAGTACAACTCTGATTGCGACGACATCCATTTGATCACAGGATAGGTAATATCAAACTCCGTGAGAGAAATAAGCAATGGATTCGATATAACACTTCCCTGCTCATTCTCGGAAGTCTCTATAATGCAAGACTTCACGGGCTCACCTGACGGCAATTTTGGCTCTGGACGCTTGTCGAAGTGACTGCCTGGGCCAATTTCCCTGAGTTCATATACGACCTCACCAGAAACTGCAAGAGTGAGTTTGCTGAATCCTATTTTTAAAGCAACTAACTCAAATTCATTCACTTTTTCGGGTATTAGAAATAATTTAGTCGTGTTGTCTATTGCGTTCATAGTTATGGACAGTGTGAAACCTTGAAACCTAACATTTTCAAGCTAAGCGCGGACGCGTATATGCACCATTCTATGAACGAGGTGTGAATAAATATAATTGGCGATCTTCAAAAAGCTAGATCACAAGCCAGCTAGGGACTGAATAAAGTCACGGACTGCACCAATACTGGCAAGTATAATCATTATTATTCCAAAAACACTGAAACTCAAAGAGCTCATCGAAGCAGCCCTAGGATCAACATTGAGTAGATGAGCGGTTGCGATAGCGCCGCAATTGATACCAAGTGTGACGCCTCTGGTAACGTAATCATTGGAAGGAATTTTTAGCAATTTGAAAAACAGATCGCCAATAAGAACACCGCAGATCCCACTGAGAATGGTGCAGACGGCCATTAAAGAGACGGAACCTTCTAAGGATTTCATGAGTGGAGTTCCCAAGGCCAATGTAACCAGTCTTCCAATAAACCCTATAGATCTCTCGGGACTAATACCAATTTTGTAACAAATGATAGGATAACACAAGAAGGTTATCACCATTGACGTCAACAAAGGTGGCATTAACACCCAAAAATTTCTCACGAAATCCTTTCTATGAGTAAACATAGGCAAAGACAAAGAGACAATCGAGACGTCCATCAATGACGATAAAAAGTCGCCACACCCAGGCCACATTGGCTGAGAAGTAAAAGTGTGAGAAACCGAATTTGGGACTATTTTACCGTTCTCATACATGACTTTCCCGTTGAAAAGATTGAGATAAGTCTTTCCAGTTTTGTAGTACCTCAAATCATCGAGAAACCCTTTGGGTGATCCTTTATGATATATGAGAGAAGATATGA
The DNA here is from genome assembly GCA_002370175.1 of Metschnikowia colocasiae. Taxonomy (NCBI): domain Eukaryota; kingdom Fungi; phylum Ascomycota; class Pichiomycetes; order Serinales; family Metschnikowiaceae; genus Metschnikowia; species Metschnikowia colocasiae. Next base: position 46,307 of record NKZV01000918.1, read on the forward strand.
AGCACACGAAAAGAATTTCAGCAGTCAGTATCAAAATGGGATGAGCAAACTTCTTAGCTTGAGGGAACTTCTGTGGGATCAAAAGGGCTATTAAATAGCAGGTGACTGTCAATCCCAAATGAAAAGGGAGCATGACATGAATGGAACGAATGTAGTAGAAAGGCAAGGAGATTAAGAACAAAGCAACGTAAAGAAACCAATCGATGTAGTTGGAAACAATAATTGCAACTCGTTTGGAGTCTCCAGACAAGTGACTATACTGCTCGTACGCCTTCTGATTGGGTATTCCGAAATCACTAGGTCCCCCCAAATCGTCACTATGATTCAGTATATCGGAAGAACGGGTGTCCAATTGTAAGCTAGGCGACGGCTCTCTGAGAATTTGAGTTGTTGCAAATCTCGTGATCACTGTAGAGTCAGTCTCTTCAAAAGGATTCTCAGAGATTGATAAAGACCTCACTTTTCTGGTCGGTTCTGTGTTCACCGGTCTAAGGGAGGAAATATCGATGGTGGTGATATCTTTCTGGGCTCTCGTGTATGGCTTACTGAAGTCAAAGAGCTCAATATTCAGTTCTTCTGTAGTATCTTCTTCAATTTTGCCTTCAATTCCATTATCCTGTTTGTCAGAATTAGAGGGATCGTAGCCAATAATGCTCAAAAGTTTTTTAAGCGATAAGATCAAGTAGACATCAAATAGCATAAGCAGTAAACCGCCAACGACAAAGACTGCTGCAATTTTAGCACATTCCACAAATGTAATCTCTTGGCTGAGAGGCAACGTAATGAAAGAGGGAAGAAAGAAGACATTGATCCACTTTAGTGTGAAGTTCATGGAAGGCTGTATGATCATAAGGTAGTGTTCTAGAATCCATGAAGCCACATTCCCCACACGTTTAAAATTTCCTTCCTTCGAAGGGCCTCCGAAACTTGCGAACAAGTTCAAAACAACAAGAATTATCAAATTGACAAGCATGCCTAGGACAGAAGCCGGGAAGTTAATTTTGGCGATGTCCGCAAGTAGAATGTTGAACCCATATAAAATCGTGAACAATATAAGGATGCCAATGGGAATTAACACGAAGGAATGTATGATATGGTGCTGCGAATACCACAATCCATACATCACACCTTTAAAGGCGTCATTTATAGAAAGCATGAATGTACTATTTCGACACTTCAATGTTGAATGTGGAGTAAACGTCTGCCTGCGCTAATTCATGTGAGAACTTGGGGTAAGATCCGCGGCTACACCGCAAGATCTGAGATGCGCCTAAAGGAAATTCCAACCACAGGACGCCTGATTTATTGACTACATGAAGCACTCGGTAGAGTAAAATAGTGACGACTCTGCACTGCATTCGAAACAACTTATCCGGGTTTTTCCATTTTTCGAAAAAAAACTTGCGGTTTACAGTATCTCGCAAATTGTTACTGCAATGAGCATCTCTTTTCTCCACACAAGCTTGTACTTAAACAATCCAAAAAATGCTGAAAACCAAACTATAAGGTACTCTCACTAGCTCTGGGCTGCTCTAAGGAAATTTCATTTGATGTATGCAAACCAAATTGGCACTACTGACCTGGGAAAGTTAAAATTGTTGCCATATCGATGATAAAACGAAGCATCGCAATATGATTAGAAACAACATTGCAAATAGTATCGTGATGTTTATTTAAGTAAATAATGTGCTCTAAGTCAGTCAAATTGCAAGGCCAACGAATTCCGGTGCCTTAAGCCTCCGAACCCTCTATCAACTCCTTGAACTCCTCTTTGGCGTATCTCAAACCACAGTAACCGCAAGTAGATGCCTTTGGCTGGTCCAAGTTGATGAAAACTTTGGGGTGTCCCTGCAAAGTGGAGCCCTTGTTTCCGTCGCAAACTGCGATGTTACCCTCATGCAAGTATCTCACTGGCTCTTTGGCTATCAAATTTATGGCAGCATAAGGCTGAGGTTGCACACTCAAATCTTTCTGGATGAATCTGTGTGGGTGGGTAGCGTAGACATCTTTACGTGCTGCTTGAGATGGAGACCAAGTCTTCTCACTATTAGGTGCTGGCATGGCATTTTTGTTGTGTTCTAACTCTTGTGACGTGAGGCCGGTAGCACTGATTTTGGCAGGTTGAGCGACAGTCGTTTGAAATCTGACAATGGATCTTGAGAGGGTTCTTCTCAACATGCTTGGCCAATTTGTGTGTGTTGTGTTGCGTGTCTTTGGAAGGATACTGAATAAGCGCACTCTATGGACCAGGTTATTGGATAATTTTGGTAGCGAGCCCATATGCAAGAAATTTTCTCACATCGAGTCTCGCGACTTCCCACCTGTACATCCAAGATAAGCGTGTCAACGCCCTATCAAGAAGATGCATTCTGTTACTCTACACAAATACACAGATTTTTTAACGGCAATCGAATTCGGCCCACAGAATGCAGCACCACAAAACTTCATTGTGTTTATCGGTGGCCTTGGCGATGGGTTCTTAACCGTTCCCTACGTGCCACAGTTGGCTGAGGCTATCACCGAACAACTTGGCCAAGAGTGGGTTGTAGTGCAAGCATTGATCGGCTCCTCATATTTAGGATTTGGTACGGGAAGTTTAACAAGAGATTGCCGCGACCTATCCCGTTTGGTGAAGTATCTCAGGCAAAAAAGAGGTAATGCTGATTCTAAGGTGATTTTAATGGGCCACTCAACTGGGTGCCAGGATGTCATGCAATACCTTACCAAATTCAGTAAGGACAAAACTTGTGAGCCGCTAATGGCTTTGGACGGTGGCATTTTACAAGCTCCGGTCAGCGACCGGGAAGGCATCAGAAATGATTCAAACTCTCAAGAGATCAACGAATTTTTGGGATTGTCTCAAGCTTACATCAAAGTTGGCAGGGGTGAAGAAATGCTTCCTCATAAAGCACAAAAATACACATTTGGATCACCTGTAAACGCATACAGATTTAATGCGCTATTGAGTGTGGGCGGTGATGACGATTACTTCTCGTCGGACTTGAGTCATGAGGAACATCTCAACCTGTTTGGCAGGATAGAGATTCCTGCTTTGTTTCTTCCTGGAGAAAAAGATGAATTTGTGCCTGCTTCTGTAGGAAAAGAAGCGCTTCTTAGCTCCTGGAAGAGGGCTTGCAACCCTTCTTTCTGGAGTAAGCACAGCAAAGTTATTCCTGGTGCTACTCATAATATTGGGCCTGGTTCAGCTGAAAATTCTGTGAATATTTTGATAGGTACAGTCTTAGATTACATCAAAGACACCTTCTAAAGAATCTGCATTTTTAACAGTCATCTTCGATTCGAAAATTTTCTATCTTTTCAATAAAGTCCTCATAGAATTGATCCTGGCTCAAGTCTTCTTGATCAGAGATATCTTGCGGCTTGGGCTTCTGAGTAAAGTGCCACCATTTGGACTTCGGGACCTGTGCTTGTTGTTTTTCTCTGTAACCCACTGGGTTCAACCTAGCGGTCAAAAATCTTGCTTGGGAATGTCCCCTCTGAGTCAAAATGATACTAGGCTCAAAGTTGCGTTTTGGTATGAGTTGGTCTCTCACAAGATGAAGAGCCCTATTCAAAACCTCATTTTCGGTCTCACCATAAACAAGGTCTTCATTGTTCGAATGATGCAAATCAATCTTATCTTCAGGCCTAGAATACTGGTTGAAGATAATAATGTTGAAACCGCTATCCAAGACATAGAACTGCTGTTCGCCATTGACCAATTTCAAGCTATCAACATTCAGCGGGACCTCCTGTAAGACTCCTTCCTCAAGCCTAAAGAGAATAGGTCGGATCATGCGCCACGATTCGTTGCTGTCTGATTTCAAGAACAAGTGATGGTTGAAAGCAGTTTCGTCCGGCGAACTGTTAAAAATCCGCACAAGCTGAGGGTTTCGTCTTAAACTGTACGACAAGGCAGGCAAATCTCTGAATTGCAGGCTGATGGAATACTTATTCTTGAGAACAAGAATAGGAGTATCTACCGCTTCTGATTTGACTGCAACGCCTCCGAATACCTTTAGTATGCGAAGAAGAGCGTTATCGACCTCATGCACCACTCCATCGAAAGATTCAAAACCAATAGTAGTATCAATTTTACTGATGAGGAGCCGTGCAAACAAAGCTATCCATGCCTTGTCGTTGAAGCTTTCCAATAATGCCTTTTCCTTCATAATATTGCTTTTTGTGTTCACCAACCTGTACTTGCCATTGCTGAGCTTCACTTGGTTGGCTGCTAGAACAGCTAAAGTCGTCATTTTCCTCACAGTCATGACCCTCAAAATAAAAGCCAGAGACTTTTCATCCCAGAATTTGAGCTGAAATTGAATGTATACCTCTTTGATGCCTTCAGAGCTTAGAGCGGATGACGAAGAAGCCGTCTCCAGCTCAAAGTATATAGCAACTGTGTCTTCTGCAGAGACATGGCCCATGTACCACTGATTGGTGAAATTCCTCTTCTTCAAACTCGAATCGTACCTAGTAATAGAGTCGGAAATTCTATCATGGTGCATCCTCATAAGTTTGGATGATTGATACGATGATTGAAGCTCAGTCATTCCTGCGATTGCTTTCATAATTTTGACACCTGGGGATGTAAAAATTGTGAGCTTGCATGACTGGAACCTATTACTCAGTTTCAGCAATTGCCGAGAGAGTGCCCGTGCAAATTTAGTAGAGGAGAAGCTGTCTGTCAATATGATATTTCCTCCGCTTGCATTAGCCAAGTACTTCATTTCATAAATTCCAACTTGGTCCAACGAGCCCGTGTACAAATCACACGAGAACTTAGGTGCACTCTCTGCAGTAGTGTAATGCAGCAGTTTGCCTCTTGACGTATAAACTGCTTGATAAGCGTCTGCAATTCTATAGCCGCAAAGAAGGTAAGAAATGTAACGGTAGAATTTGCTCGCCAGAACAAAATGTGGTGCTCTGAAGTTAGCTACATCGTGATGCGATCTGATGTGCTCAGACTCGGTGACAATCCGGCCAGGCTCAAGTGTCGCCGGCCCCGACAAAAATGCATGCATTTTTCCGTGTGAAAACGGGGCACAGAAGTTTGTTAAGATGAGTGCCGTGGTAAGAAATGCAAGCCCAGTTGCCCGAGGGGCTTTGAACGAAGAGGTAAGTTTAGGCCTTATGCTCTCGATGTAATCAAAGAGCTCTTGAGATGGTGACAGTAAGTACCCAGACTCAAGCAACGCATCTTGATTTATTGATGGTTTTGCAATGGTGAATAGCCTGGATTTGAGGGTGTCCACCATCGTTTCGTTCAGCAAGAATTTTGGATCTACCGTAGTCGCTAGAAGCGATTCAGACGTAAATGCTACCACTTCTTTATCTTGTGGACGATGTACTTCTACACCATCAGCAAAAGTTACCAAGAGAATTTTGGTACTCAGAGGGACGTTGGTGAGTTCTTTGATAAGATTACTCTTAAGAGCATTGAATTCGTTCAAGTGCAAAGCATCTGTGAGCTGATATCTATCAAACAAGAAAGTGATAACAGTTCTCTCGGCCACCGCTGTTTGCGATTGACTTATGTCATTCGGAAGTAGGTAGTCGAGGGTATTTTGAGCGGTGGGCCGAATCTGAATGGGAATGTCTGAGTCAGGACTGGATTTTTCAGGCAATTCATAAGAGTTCGGAAAGGGCGTGGTTTTTTTGCATAGCGGACACCACCACATTTCATTCTGCCTATCAATTCGAATGAATGGGTTGATGTAGCCTCCACACAGAGAACACAGCATAAGTTCTTTATCAGTAACAAAACACTCATCCTTGAAAGGCGTGAACATGCACCCTAAAGGAGTCAGCATATTAGTCTCCTCAAGCTTTGTCAGCGGGAGCAAGTCCCAGTTAAACTCGGCCACACTCATTTGATATAAAAATGTCTTGGTGAATGAGGGGCACGGTAGGGCAAAGGTCTAGTAGAGATTTCCTGCAGAGGAGCGACTTGCGGTATTAACCGAATATCGATAAGATCCATCGTACGCCGAGCACGTGCACGATCATGTGATGTGTGAGATGGAACGCATCAGCGAAAAGCGAAGGGCATCTCACAGGCGTCAGCAACAATGGTCGTGAAGAAAGGGAAATCCAAGGCAGCAAGGAGGAAAGAGGCTGAGAGCAAAATGAGAAAAGTTGAGAGTGAGGTCACGTCGGACCTGCAAGCTCATAATCTCTTGCAAAATCAGCCAAAACTCACTGAGAAGTCTAAAGTCAAGAAGCCCTCCAAGGCAACGGTGAAAAAGCAGCAAGCTAAAGCCAGATTATACGGTGCCAAGAATGGCAAGACATATACCGAAGACCAATTGAAAATTCAGGATTTGAACCGGGCGATTGTCCCAGGCGTCAAAGCTGTCCTGGGTAAAAAAGGCAAAAAGTTCGTGGATGATAATGACAGCTTGAAACTCAATCTTCTAGTAAAGACAATCAATGATAAACACGAGCAATTGAACGAGTCGAAGTTGGAGAAATCTAGGAGATTGGAGGAAATCAGAGAACTCAAAAGAAAGGAAATAGAGAGAAAGGAACAAGAAAAGAAGCTGAAATTGGAGGACAAGAAGTCGGAAATCAAGAACAAGGCCAACAAGGCTCGAGCTGCCAGAAGAAAAAACGCACGTGATGCCAAGAAGGAATCTCTCGAGCCCAGCGACGAAAAACCCAAGAAGAAATCCGTTTCGTTTGCATGATTTGAGCAAGCCGATACATTATTTCTTTAACATCAGGCCGTGTCTATTTACCAGACTGCACGCCTTTTCATATTTCTCTGTCTTAGTTTAGCGTAATACCATCCATAGAATAATCCAGCTAGACTCCCACCAAGATGAGCTCCGTAGTCATAACGACCCCACCTGAGGGCAATACCGGCTGCATTCAAAGCGACGGAGCCCAAAAATAACATCCATGCCCCACCAGGAACAGGAAAAAAGAAAATAGCAATTGGTGCTTTTGGCACCAAGTAAGCAAAGGCGCCAAAAACACTGAATAGAGCACCGGATGCTCCTAAAGACGCCACATTCATGGAGGTTCTCATGATGACAGGAATAGCGACGGATATGAAAGAAGAAATCACAGCAGAATTGAGGTACATGGAAAGGAAATTCGACGCCCCAATGGCCGTGGCAAACGTAGTCCCGAAGGAATAAAGCATGAGCATATTGAACATGAGGTGAAACGGGTCTTGGTGAGAGAAGGCAGACCCAAGAAGAGACCACGGAGAGCGAATGTTATCTTTTAGTAAAAGTCCATAACGTGACATATACCGAGCCGCAACAGGGCTTCTCCAGGCCAAAAATCCTGCAATGTTCAATCCAATTATGCCGTACACGATCGATCTTGGGTGCTGTCTGAAATATGAAAGAGGTGGAATGCTCATTAGGTACGGAGTGGCCAAAGTCGTGGCCACGCAGAAAGTCACTGAGAACAATGCAGGCTTCTTGAGCGCATTCCAATTGATTTTGTTGCGGCCGTAATGATTGTTGTACCGAGCCCAAGTGGAAGAGAACCGGGTATGTCTAAGGTGTGCAACATTGTGGTTACGCGTGAAGAAGCCGCGAGCTGCGAGACACTGCTTTTTTAGTAAGTCTGCTGGCTGCGACCTGAAACTATTAGACAAATAAAATAGGTTTTTGGCGGGGAACATAAGAAGGTGTAGAGTAGTGAGATGCGATGCAGGATTATGAAGATTGCGAGGGTACTAGTTGGGTAGCGCACTGTGGAGCACCAATCAAGATCTTCCGAGAAACTCTAGAACAGGTGCAGTTCCGGGAAAGTATATATGAGAGAGCAGAAACGAAGAACATTAAAAAAGAACACATGGCGAAGTTCACGGAGCAGGACTTTGCCACTACATCCTAAGAGACTGGAACACACATTGGTGGAACAATTTCAGGACCCGTACCCCAGATCTCACTGAAGATCCAGAGAAGGCCCGCACAGAATACGCATGTGCCGGCATATAGACGGGGATGTAGGCTTGTGACTGTCTTTTTCGCACGTGACCGAAAATTTCTTCACCGCCTCAACCTCAACACCCGCACTCCTTCTACCCTTCCATAATCATCATATAATGTCTGTTGAAGCCTCTGTCTCCTACGCTGCTTTGATCCTCGCCGATGCTGGTGTTGAGGTCACCGCCGACAACTTGTTGTCCGTCACTAAGGCCGCTGGTGCCTCTGTTGACAACATCTGGGCTGATGTCTTCGCCAAGGCCTTGGAGGGTAAGGACTTGAAGGAATTGTTGTTCTCTTTCGCTGCCGCTGCTCCCGCTGCTTCTACCGGTGCTCCAGCTGCTGGTGGTGCTGCTGAGGCTGCTGCCGAGGAGAAGGAAGAGGAGGCCGCTGAGGAGTCCGACGATGACATGGGTTTCGGTTTGTTCGATTAGGTCACTAAATATCCTTTAATTACACAGCATAGAAACGGATCATGTAGACTTTCAATTCCGCTCACCTCAGCAGAATGGGTTGGCTTTGCCACGAACAATGTGCATCTACAGACTGTTAAGGTCGCACCAGTACACAAGCTCATTCACATGTTCTAGGTGCCCCATTCCATCATTTCACTAGTACATGAGAATCTCTCACCAATAGCAAGATGTATGCGCCAGCAAGGCATGCACTAAAAGCTAACTAGATTCGCGAGGCGATATAATTGCGTGGGCCAGCCGTGGCTACCTCTGACGTATGCGTCCGCATTACGCACAGCGAAAATACTGGGTTCTGGACATGTGTAACCCAAAGGACAGTCGAGACAGTAGCACACTAGCCCGGGCAAATTTGGGGTGCCCGAAAAGCATCCGGCTTTCGGTGACAGCTCTCGTAGAGCTTTCTCCGTTCGGCACCGAGATTATCAGCAGACATACCTCATTTAGCCAGTGTTCGGTGTGTGTCTCGGTTATTCCGATGTTTTGGGGGAAATGCGAATTGTAAGCTTCTCCGAACTTAGGGCTCCGCGGAACCTGTGCGCAGAACCCTGATTCATGTAAGCGAGTTTTCACGCGGAAGCTCAGCTTCAGCCGGATATGAGGACCCACAGCGTTTTAATAATGGAACCGGAAAAGTTCAGCATCTACAGTGAATCGAACGTGGTGTAATTCGTTTTCTTCAGATACTCCGGATTTTCCAAAAATGATCTAGACAGATAGTCCGGGGATTGCTTGCGAAGGTGCACGTAAATGTCTCGGAGCTAATTCTCAATTGAGATATTTCGGGGCTGAAATCATCGCAGCGCACATAGAGAGCCGCGTTTTTGTCACAGCAACTACAATTCGAATTGTCTAGACAACATGGGAAACGGATTTTTCCAAAAAAGCGCTAGAGTGTTTGATCTTGGGGTCATTTAACTATAGGCGGGTTTTTTTTCGAATTTCCCACGATGATTCTCTCGGTCTGGCTCGGCGTATCTCGGTGTATATCGGTGGTTATTTACGGATATGCGGGACGGAAATAACATGAGCAATTATACCGTAAGCCGAATCTGACGCACGTCGCGCGGATTCGGATGACAAACCGAGCCGACACTACAGCAATCTGACTAATTCTGATCCACATATATATGTCACAAACTCGCGGCTCCTGGATTTTCAATTTCAGTTTCATCATTGTCTCAAACATTTCACATAAGTTTCTCAACGCTGTCAATGTCTTCCGCAGCTACGATGTCCTTTGCGTCTACATATGTTTTGGCTTCTAAAGTCAGATCCAAACTCACAAAACAAGCCGCCGATCCAAAGAGTTCCTTGAGAAACTTGGTTCTTCAAGCAAACATGTTGGACAACTTAATGGACCATATTTCCACCAAAACAAAGGCTCTCAAGTCCGAAAGCACGGTCCAGTTCAAAGTGCCTGAGCCTGTTAAGCACGAAGTCCGCAACACCACGGAAAGAAACAACGGGCCAAGCGTCACCGAGTACGAAATTGACTCGGACTCCGACTCCGACTTCGATTCTGATTCCGATTCCGACTACGATTCCGACAGCTTCGACTCCGATGATGAAGTTGAAACCGTAGTTTCGCCATTGCTCAAAGCTTCTTTCTCCAAGATGAACACCATGCCAGTCATTGACCTCTCTGACGACACGCAACTACTGGTGATTATGGAATGCGACAGCGAGGACGATCTTCCGGAATTGACTCATCTGATCTCGTCTTCTGAATCCGATTCCGAGGATGATGTGCACGAGCCTCACTACGTGTACTCTTCAGCCAAATACGCACAGTCCAACGAAAAGCTAGCTTCTATTGACAGGGTTATGTCTGCCAGGGAGCATCACGTAGCTTCTCACCACGAGAGGCATAATGCTATTTACTCCATGGAGGCTATGTTTTAAGCTTTGCATTGACTGCAAACTTTTACTTCTTGTTAATAATTATACTGGCTATAATTAATTTTCTTATAGATAGTTTATAAATCAGTTTTAATTTATGGTTTTCCGTTTTATAATATTTGTACATTAACGAAAGTAGAGCCCAGTAAATAGGGGTGAGCCGTTGAAAAATTCGGGGGCGCAGTTCTAATCCGGGATAACTGTCTTTCGAGCGATGCCCCAGATTTAATCGCGGCACAGGCATCGATCGTTCGGCTCGGCTATCAATGCAGACTCCCGGGGAAAGCCTCTAGTATGCACACCTCCCGACACATGCGAGATTTTCCTGATTTATTCTGGCCCGCGAGATTTACTGTGAGCTACTTCGGACTTTGTGAAGGCTTCAGGTTTCTTTCAGCAAGTCCACTAGATGTGGTTATCACGTAAAGCAAGGTTCCCCGCGCGGCCAAGGGGTTTCCAAAAGTAAACACAGGCGCCAAGAGTTTGTATGTCTAAGATGCACAGCCCGGGCCGAGATTTCGGTCACATCGTGTAAGCCAGAGACTGATTCGGAAATATTTCGGCTCTTGGAGCCACTTATTATGAACTACTGCAGAAATATATGTACCTGTTAGTTGAGGGACAATTCTGCTGCGTTATTTGCCTCTCCGGGCCAACGTACACGTGACGATACCGTCTGCCGATTGGAATACATCAATCTACGAGAGTCGATGAGAAAGTGAAATTAAATTAGAGGAGTCGGCTCCCGTATTTGAGATATTGAAGTATAGATGCAGAAGGCTGATGTGACTCACATAAAGAACTTTACGTCAAAGCATGCAGGAAAAGAGCGATAAAACAAAAGAAATTCACCAGAAATGCTAGACGGAGACGTTAAACGAACCAGGGCATGGTGAAGCACATTATTATTAAGGTGGCAAAAAAAGCCATCGCCGTGGTTTCCTCTCGCCAGCTCGTGAGACTTGATTGTAGGCGCGTCATGGTTTCCTCGTCAATGACAAGAGACCTCGGAACGCGGCCAACTCTTCGGGGATACGGCACCTTGGGCTCACGCAACCGTAGGTCACTGAGCTGTGAGCGATAAAGAAGCTCTTTTGGTCTTCCTCGGGCGGGCATTTTCTCTGGCCCACAAGGGCATGGGCCCTGCTTGAAATGCGGTTGTGTGAGGTTGAATACGGTAAGCGGAACCTTCTCGTCAACAGCACTTTGGCATGACTCATGGTATGAAGGTGGCAAACCTTGTTTGGAAATCATGGCGTCCTTCTCATACTGGCTTCGGAGCTCGAACGCGTATGGCTCAGCCTTGTCTCGGAGCAATATGGGTGTAGCAGCGGTGGATTTTTTGCTTCTTCTGGATTTGGCGCCGCGTCTACCTCGTAGCTTACGGGCATAAGATACGAAGATATTCATCATGGGCGTCGAGGGCAAGGGAAAAGTGGTGGTTATATACCGCACTTCTTCTACATGTCTTTGTAATGTGAGCCGAACTTTAGCCGCTTGAGCATGGAGATGTGCTCTATGCAAGTGCATGGCTGCTATGCGAAATGCTCAGGGATGACACATTCGAGAATGTCGCCGATAAGGGTGTGGCACGTCGCCCGGCCATTGCGGCACCGCGTGATGCGTCAACGAAATCCCCCGTAAACCCCTTGATATTTGCTTGGTACTAAGCCCTGCTTCTACGCGCTCATAATCGGCGAAAAGTTGATGTCAAGAGCAATGCGAATTTACGGTGTCTCCACACGTCCGGCTGACACCGCAGTCGAGAGCATCTTAAAGCCCGTGCGTGGGAATTTCCGTCGGCGAAATGTGCTCCGCCGGACCGACCTGGAAAGATTTGTTCTAGTTCCATTACCGTATCATCCCCTGAAAGTCTACGCCGAAGATTCCTGCTTTCCCACCTTGCATGCACTTTTGCAAGTTCTATGCACAACTGCCCATGGCGTTTTTTCTCGGGCCTCTGAAAACTCCTTGCGTGCAATCTTAGTCAATGCTCCTTCCGTGCAATCTTAGTCAATGCTCCTTCCGTGCAATCTTAGTCAATGTACAGTGAAGGCGGATGGAAATCTTCAAAATTTAGTCAAGCTCGCCGATTCCAATTTGCATGCCAAGTCTGGGGTCAAGAGTCGCAGAGCAAGTTATTCCACGCACAGCAAGTACCGGCAAAAATAACCGATATCTCATCAAGTGTCGAAGCCGACACTCTGCAGGATAAGGCGAGACCCTTAAAATTGCTTTGATCTCGGCGGCTCCATTTCGGATATACCACTTAGTGCCAATTCAAAAACTCGACCCTGGAATGGTGCTTGAATTGCAAACCCTTTGTACACGTTTCCTATTTCACGTGACACTATCTCCCACATACAGTGCATAGCAGAATAGACCAAGAGTTCGGATCCACTTGAGTGCTGGTCGTGCATGTGAGTGACGGTGCGGCTGAACTCTGCTTTTCTGCCCGAATGGAGTCAGCCAGCAGAATATTTCCACATGTATAAGAAAGCGCCGATTTAAAAATCTAAGGCGTGATGCACTATTTGTTTCGCGGCAGAGTTTTCGATCTCAGATCGCTTTAGATATGCAGCATTTTTCGCATCCGCCGACCGAAAACACCTCTTTTTGCATCCGCAGATATCAAATCTAGATTTGCAGTCTTCTTGCCCAACTTCATTCAGTATAAATACACGAGATTCTTCCCGGTTTTATCATCACTCACAATTTTCTTGACACATTCTGATAGAAAGAAATAACTCAAGAAAGAATCTCAAACAAGCAAGCAACATCTCAAACGTTTGAACTATCAAGCATTTGACCGACTGAATCATCTGAATCAACAGAAGCAACTGGACAAACTTCCAGAACTTCAAATTCTGGACAACTGAACTTCTGACAACTGAACTTCTGACAACTGAACTTCTGACAACTGAACTTCTGACAACTGAACTTCTGACAACTGAACTTCTGACAACTGACCTTCTGGACAAGGCAGACAGCTGAAAGTTTAAGTAACTGAAACACCTAATCGGCCACTTGACTTCACTCCATAGCTTCAACAACTGAAACTTCAAGTACCTCAATAGCTGACACTTCAACTCGGAAGCTCCTTCAGTTACTACATTCATTGGTAGTAATCCCTCGGAAAGCTCAACTCACCTTTCCAAACCTTCAGACCAATCAACCATCATGACTGGTGACACGGTGCAACCTTGGGCACAAGACACTCTGAAACCGTCAACCAACAACGCAAAAAAGAAAACACTCCTCATGCATTCGGATACGACCGAGGTATGGGGAACCGAGTCCACCAAAGTGAGCGCCAAGAGAAAGAGAAAAGACTCTGGCACTAGCTCCAAGGGAAAGAAAGAAACTGACTCGGCTTTCAAGAGAAAGAAGAAGCAGGATGCTGGTCCGCCTCGCGATTGGGCCGACTACTTGGAGCCCGTATTCGACCCCGAGGATCCGGCCAATCCTCTCAGCACCATCTCGGATCCACTTTTCTCTCTCAAGAAAGACATCAGCTTGTACGAGACGCTCAAGAAACTTGTCAAGCGGGAGAAGCGGGTAAAGGCCGACTATTCACGCCAAGTGTATGTCCAGTACCTCGACAAGTTGTTCGAATATCCACTTACTGACCGGCATTCCAAATGCACTGGCCACCTTAAGCCAATGCACGAGTTCTGCATTGAAGAGAAGTGTCCCACCTTGATTTTTACCGATTGTTCTAGGGGGGCTGGGGCACAGAACACTAAGCATCAAGAAAAGATGGACCAGAGACGCAGAACCCGCAAGCACATGATGAGCAAGCTTGAAGAGAAGCTCAAGGCTTTGCGTGATGGCATTCTCCAGAAGTTCAATTTGGTCTTTCCCGAAATGCCCACTCAGATCAATACGAGAGAGCCAGTGTTCAAAGACTGTGCCTACCCGCCTAATTTGGGAAAGCCCGTATTCAAGCCAGACGTGAACCCTTTGGGCGAACTTAGTGTTGAGTTTGTCAAACAAGATTCATCAGAAATGGGTGCGGGACAAGCTTTGGGAGTTGGGTCGGACGAAGTCCATCAACAACCTCCTCAGTGCCCGACAACTCTCAAATCATATGGCTCCCAAAAACCATCTCAACCGACTTACTCCATGATGCAAGCAAGGTCCAGAAGCTTCGACAGACTCAATGGGTCCGTCAAATTACACGCTCAATGGTCTCCCAGGTCTGTTTCAAGACCTAGGGTAGCACTGAGTCCGGATTCAAGAGCTTGCGACATATTTGAGTTTCCTGGTCTGGGCTTGCCTAGCGCAGGTATTGAATCACTCTTGATTAGAATCAAGGAACACGAGGAGCTTTTGGCCCAGATTGACAGGGCTGGCGCCAAGGACAACGAGTCGCCTCTGGCATTGCTCAGGAAATGCCTGGTTTTCGAACCACCTCCACATTCATCCCTTTTCGTCATTCCATATGACCTTGACGCTACTCTTGGTGGACTGGCCATCATCTTTGATTCAGATGCCAACGCCCACTAACAAGAGACTTAATTTTGCTCTAGAACTTGCTGAAGTGGTCACTAAGACCCAAATTTGCATAGCTGGCTGAGTATTTGCTGTGGTTTACTCCATAAAGCTTTGTGGCATGGCCCACAACAGACACGAAGCAGCTCTATATAAAAAAACAAAAAAATCTAAGAAAATCCAAATTTCACACTGTAAACTAAGCCACTGGCCAAAAAAGATTCATATCAAGCCTAGATTGCAGTCAGGCAAGTACTTTGCTAGCTTGACCAACGCACGCGTTCGGATGTGAATTGTAGCTAAGGTTAAATATCCGCATGGATTTTTGATCCCCGCGGGTATAAAGTGATTAATAGATTCGGTAGCGACCAGGTGACCATCGGGATTCTCAGGTAAGTAAATATCAGACGACCATTAAGCAAATCACCGCCTCAGGTACGCTAAATCTTATTGAGCTGCACTGTGGTTGCCAAATATAAACATGGTACATGTTCTGTATGACCCATACTACTGAGCCTTGAGCAGATTGGGATGAAATGGAAATTAAATCAGATATATTCGAGCTCTGTAATGAGTTAAAAAATTCCCTGGACACTATCTTAGTCAAGAGAAGCCCCACCTTATATAGCTTGAATTCGGATACGGGTAACCCCCGAGGGGTGTTTCAGATCTGCGGCTTCCTGTATATGGTACCCACAGTGTTTCACATTCATCCCTTGGAACCAACCAGAAGTTGCCAACGCCTTCCTCCGATCTGCGGTGGCGTCATAGTATTGTAAGGTTTGAGGGTAAGCTCAGCCTAAGCCAGAAACCTAAATTGGTGAGGCTATTTACACCACTCTATGTGTATCTTTTTAGTTGTCATGGAATAAATCAGTATTTAAAGTAAATTATTGTTACAGTGGTGTTATACAGCCGGATTACCTCCTTGACTATATAGTGATTCGCCTAAAATTGTTTACTTGAGATTGCCTCTTTAGCTTAGTGGTAGAGCGTTGCACTTGTAATGCAAAGGTCGCTAGTTCAATTCTGGCAAGAGGCATTTTTTTGGCCCGGCAATCCTCCAGTCACGTGGTAGCGTGATCCCAGGTACCGCATGTTTACTGTCAACTCACGTCTCCCTATATTGCCTCCCAGCGTACTCCACCATCATGCTATCCCACAACACAAGAGCCGGGTTCCGACATACTGCATTCCTCGGCAAGCCCCACTTTCGATACTTCACCCTACTTGTACCTAATCCCTACAAATCCCAAGTCCGCTGTCGTCTGGCGGCAAATAATATCGTCTTGAAGAAAAACATAAGTTTCATCCTGACATTGGCCCGTGCTGCCAAAATCCCTGGCTACATTGGAGGCACTGTGGCCCTTGGAGGCACCTACGTTGCCTATAAAGTCGAGCAAGCCTCAAACTACACGAACGAGAAGCTTTCCTCCATAAAGGACTTCACAGCTGATCTATTCGACAAAACAGGCCAGTTTCTAAAAAGTAACGATGGATCTGGCGGAAGCACCGGTGGCGGCAGTGGCAGCGATGGCGGTGGAAGCAACGATTCCGCTACTTTGGGGGCCACAGCAGCAGCGCTAGGACTTTCGGCAGAAGACAATGAGTCGACCACATTTGAAAGCAGCGATGACGACGAGGATTTCGAGGAGGACGACGAGACACTCATTGACCAAACAGAAGAGGAGACTTTCGACATTGCAAGTGATGACACCACCGACGATATGCTCAATTTAACGAGGCAAATGATTGAAATCAGAAATATCTTGACCAGAGTGGATAATGAGTCCGACACTTTGAAGCTACCTTCTATTGTTGTTGTCGGCTCACAATCCAGTGGCAAGTCGTCGGTATTAGAGGCCATTGTGGGACAGGAGTTCTTGCCAAAGGGTAACAACATGGTGACCAGACGTCCCATTGAATTGACATTGGTGAATTCCCCAGATTCGGCCAGCGAGAGTGCTGAGTTTCCAGCCCTCAATCTCTATAACGTGACTGATTTCCAACAGGTTCAGAAGACACTTTTTGATTTGAACATGGCAGTCCCTGCATCCGAATGCATCTCCAATGATCCAATCCAAATAACGGTTCGCTCTCCAAAAGTGCCTGACCTTACGCTTGTTGACCTCCCCGGATACATTCAGGTGGAGGCCGAGGACCAGCCTCAGGAGTTAAAGCAGAAAATCAGAACCCTCTGCAACAGGTACTTGGAAGCCCCCAATATAATCCTAGCAATTTCTGCTGCTGATGTCGATTTAGCAAACTCCTCTGCGTTACGTGCGGCCAAATTGGCTGATCCTAGAGGTGAGCGGACTGTGGGAGTCATTACTAAGCTTGATTTGGTAGAGCCCGAGAAAGCACGCGCAATACTTCTCAACAGAAAGTACCCTTTGAGAATGGGATACGTTGGTGTTATTACTAAAGCACCACAAGCTTCCAAATCCACGTCGTCAACTTTGTTTAGCAGAAAGCAGCTTACCGGTTTCCAGGCCTATGTTGCTCAGCAAAACTTTGAGTTTACCTATCTCAAGGATCACAGAGACATATTTCAGGGCACCGTCACAGGATCCAGAAATTTAAAGAAGAAGCTCATGAAGGTCTTGGAAAAATCCATGTCAGAAGCCTTGAGGCCCACACACCTCGCCATCCAGCTGGAGTTGGAAGAGACATCTTACAAGTTCAAAGTGGAGTTCAACGATCGTCCCCTCACGCCACAAATGTACTTGGCTAATAATATTGATTTGTTGAAGTTGGGAATCAAGGAGCTTAGTCAGAAGTTCTCCAGGAACGAATTAAGAGCCATGCTTAAAAACGAGCTCGATCAGAAAGTGCTAGATTTGTTGGCGGAGAGGTACTGGAACAAACCCGGGGAACACCGGTCCAAAGAATTGCTTTATGCTTCAATTGAGCCTGATTTGAAAGAGCTCAGTCAGCTTAAAACAGTGGAGGAAGACAGTTATTGGCACAAGAAGTTGGACTTGGCATCAAGCTCTTTGACTAAACTTGGTGTTGGGCGTTTGTCCACAGCATTGGCCTCTGAAGCGATGGTGACCGAGATCAATAATCTCGTTGAAAAGACACAGTTAGCAAAGCACCCCATGGCACGCAAAGTTGTGGAAGATGCAGCCAAGTCAGTTTTGAAGTCAAAGTACTACTTCACCGCCGACCAAGTTGAGAACTGCATCAAGCCTTACAAGTACGAGGTGGAAGTGGAAGCAGGAGAATGGGCAAGTAGCAAGGACAGCGCGGTGGAGTTGCTCAAGGAGGAAATGAGGCAGTGTGATTACGTCCAGTCATCCCTCAAGAAGCAAGTTGGAGGACGCAAGTTGCTGCAGGTGATGAGATACTTGGAGAAGCTACGTTTGCAAAAGAAGGACGAGACTTTTGTGGAGTCTAAAGAAGCGCTCGGCTTCTCCAAGGCCCTTCTTGACAAAGGAGAATATGCGCTCTTCCTCAAGGACCGGATGCAGCTCTTGAAGATGCGTCACCAGTTCATAAAGGGCTCGAAGAAGTGCAGAAGCAGAGACAACAAATACCAGTGTCCAGAGATTTTCCTTGACGCCGTCTCGAACAAGCTCACCTCTACTGCCATTCTATTCTTGAATGTTGAGCTCCTTAGCGACTTTTACTACAACTTCCCTCGGAGACTCGACGAGGAGTTTTTCAGCAAAATGACCACTGAGCAATTGGAGAGCTTCGCAAAGGAAGATCCAAAGATCAAGAAGCACATTGAGTTGCAGGAGAGAAAGACTCTTCTCGAGGATGCCTTGCGCAAGATCGAGGGTGTTCTAGCCGTGCAATTACACAAGGGAGACTCCAAGAGCTCGGGGAAATGGTGGTGAACCTGGACAGAACCTGGAATATCGTAGAGGAAATCGGCGGACAGGAGGAAAAGTGGGACTGGTGAAGAATCACTTTGGCTACAGTTCAAACTGTCATGTATAAGGATGCATTTCTATGAGCCAGAAGGCAGGGCAAATTCACTGAACAAGACGCGTGATACGATCAAACAAAGACTCCAAGCTGACACCCTCAGTATTGGTGAATATAGGCTGTAATAAAGTGACATCGATGGTCTTGTGTGTAGTCCATTTGGAAGAATTGTCTGCCGGATCCACCAGGGCATTCTCCTCCAACGGACGAGCAAATAAGACATTAGCGGCCGCTTGCGCATTGTCGAGGACCTTGTTCATTTGCAGGGCCAAGTCGTCTTCCGAAGCGTCCACCAAGTGGTTTTTGGCCTCTGGCGCCACATACCCAATGCGGGAGTCCGTATCTATGAAGATGAACCCAGCAGGCGTGTATGCTAAAGAGGCTATGGGTGCAGGATGAGAGGAAGAGAAAAACGGCTTGAGCGAGTCCGGCTTGAACAACATAAGCCGGCCTTTGACGGAGATGGAGTCATCCTTGATTTCGTTGATGGCCAAGGCAACGATCTGGTTTTGGGGGTCCACGGCACAGAGGTTTCCTGCACCAGGACTGGATATTTGCACACAGAGAGGAGTCTCAGTAGCGGCCACCAAGTCGTACAGGACAATGCGCCGCTGCGAGGCGATAATCAAGTAGGGGCCCGCAATGGTAAGCGACTCCACGGGCAGGTCCATCAACGGAAGGGCAAAGTTTATGCGGTGAAGCAACTCCGGCTGGTACACTTGGATGGAAGAGCCGTGCGAGACGAGCAAAAGCGACTTGTCGGAAGAGAAGCATGCAGAAACGGCACTGGCAGCGGCCATGGGCGGGGTGGTTCTCCGAAGAGTCCAGACACTCAGCAGCGACGATTTTCTGGAATCTGAGTTGGCGGGGCCCGAGGGGCTTGTTCTAAGCTTCCACACGCGGATTCCTCCACAGGTATCGATGGTGGTGAAGGAGGTCTCGCTGACGGAAACAATGGAGCCCACGTCACGGCCCACGCCGTGGGGGTCGACGACTTTCAGCGCAAGGGCCCAGGCCGAATCGGAGAGCTTCCAGAACTTGAGCGCATAGGCGACATCGTTCTTCAGCATCAAGTTGTCGAAGTTCAGGGTGGGCATGGAATCAAACGTGGCCATCCACGTGCCGTCGGCAGTGAAGGCCACTTGAGACACAACGGGGTCCGTCACTTTATGTTCACTCTTGACTCTACCGGTAGAGACCTGCGGAGCAGCATGCTGCACGAACGCCTGCTCGCCCTTGATGGCGTCGTAGGCCTGGATGGACGAGCCGCGTGCAAAGTAGAGGTGCTTCGAAGTGGGGTGCACAGCCACCGGCGCCGTGAGGTCCAGGTTGCGGAGCTTGGACTCGGCCTTGGGCTTGGCCTCGGGCTTCTTGCTCTTGGCGCTCCTCCTGGCCACCTTCACAAGCAGCTCCACGGAGTTCTTGAAGTTGGGGCACACGGGGCTCACCGATAGCCTGGACACGAGGTCCACGGCCAGAAGCGTCAAGAGCTCGTGGAACTGCGACTTTTGGGGGCCTTCATACACGCGTAGCGCCACGGAGTAGTGGTCGGGCCGGTTTTTGTCGACAAACACCCGGTCGATGGGGCCCGACAAGCGCGGAAGAAACTGGGTGCGGTCCAGGTCCAAGTGCCAGAACACGAGCACCTTCTCGTTACCCCCAGACACCAAGTACACGCCGTCTGCAGAGAATGTGAGGCACATGACCGGGTCGATGTGCCAACGGAGACTTCTCTGGGGCTGGCCCGTGGACGAGCCTCCGTACACCATGTGGATGGCCCCCAGAGCAAGCCCCACGGCAATGACTCCGGAGTTGGACACCGCCATGCATGTGCTTTTGCCGTGCGAGGAAAACGTCTCTTTGGTGTTGGCGATGACTTGCGCGTAGCTCTTGCCTTGTGTGGAGTCCTCGAACGCCGCCGATATGTCGTGGAGCTGGATGGAGTTCTTGTCGGTCACCACAGCAAACTGGTGGCCGTTTGACGACACACAAGCGTGGCGCACACTGGGCACGTCAAATACCGGGGCGGCAGCGGCGGTCTCCTTGTCGATTTTGTATATCAGGCAAGCGGCGTCGGTCTCAGCCAAGGCGTAGTAGCAGGAGCCAGTGATCTTGAACACCTCCTTCAATCCCTTTATGGAGGGCTCGAACTTCTGCGTGGCCACGATGGGCGTCTGCACCTTATCCAACCAGTTGACGTGCATGACCAGCTTCTTGGAGAAGATGATCACCTGGTGCGCATTCTCCGGGTCTAGGAACACGGAAATGGTGTCCTTCAAGTTGATTTCCACGGTCCGGATGCACTGTCTGGTCTGGAGAAAATACACTCTTAGCTGGTGAGATAAACACACGATGGAAAACTTTCCGTCCGCGGATGCCACGGTTGGGAACGACAGCAGCCCCTCAAACAACAAGGGCTTGCCGCCCGAGGCCATGTTGATGGCCCACCGATTCATTAAGTCCACCATAAGTAGAGGATTATTGGGAAATGAAAAAATGAGATGAGCGTGCGATGTCCCCGCACCCGTGCCTCCGCGAAAAAAAGGTGCGCCTTGACATGAAAAACACTAGTCATCGCCAGAGACACAATGATTATCCCCATCCGTTGCTTCTCTTGTGGAAAGGTTGTGGGTGACAAGTGGGAGACCTACTTGACGTTGTTGCAAGATGATACCTTGACTGAGGGAGACGCCTTGGACCAGCTCAAGTTGAAGAGGTACTGCTGCAGAAGGATGGTGTTGACCCACGTGGATTTGATCGAGAAGTTCTTGAGGTATAATCCTTTGGAGAAGAAGGAGATTAGTTAGTGCTTTAGCATAAATGAACGTTATATGAATCTGTGTAGATTAGACCATGGGAGCAGGAGCAGGGCTGACTGACTGACTGACTGACTGACTGACTGACTGACTCACTGACTGGCTGACTGACTGATCAGTCAAGATATCGCCAAGCGTGGTTACTGAGCCCCAGCATTCTACCGTGCCATCAACTTCAATACTATTACATGTTCTATTGTTCCAAGTCCTTAGTCAGATGGTTGAGACTTACGATACAATCAACATACTGCTGAATACAAGCTCTGTCGAGCTCACTGCTAATCAGCATCACTGTTGATGTTCTGGATGTACTCGTAGTACCAAGCAGTCAACTGCAAGTGCCCATCGAACAAGATCTTCTCGTCAACACTATGGATGTGGTTCTCAAACATGTCCACCATCATGGGGCTGAATCGGAAGATGTTTCGCGTCAAGTTCCAGTAGTATCTCGTGTCGGTGTTGGCAGGCATGATGCTGGGCGCAGTCACAAGTGGGTACCCCAAGGTGTTGTTGAAAACCAAGTCCTCGAACACATGTCTGTTTGTGGCAGCCAAGTACTCCCACACCTTGCCCTTGTTGGGACTCACCGGGGCATGCTCCAACACGTTCCCCTCGTTGGCCACCTTAAAAGTGCCCACGCTATTGGGTGCCTCGTAGATCACCTCGCCGTAGGCTTCCACATTGAGCGAGTACTTTTCCGCCAACTGCTTGACCCGCTCAGCAAAATGCGTCTGCACGTCCTGGACGCTCATTCCCACCGTGATCCGATGGTTCACCACAATGTGCACCTCCTCGGGCAACGCATTGGCCTTCTCTCCGCCGCGCACCACGTCGATGGCCTGCGAAGTCTTGATCAAGTACGATGAGAGCCGGTTTTTAGACAATGCCTCCACCACCTTGGAGTTGGCCAATTTGTCGTAAGCAGCACGAAAAATCGCCTTTTTCTGCAACTGGCCCATGCGCTTGCCGCTGTGTGACGCCAAGCACTGCAAGTATCCAAGCACCGGGTTTTCGGGAATGAGCAATGGTGAGTATTGGTCCTGCTCGATGCGGTACGCGAGCTCCCCCATGACTCCAATGGCCCCGTGGTCTGGGGGAACGGACGAGTGGCCTCCCTCCATGAACAACTTGACACTAAGATCGGCGTAGCCCTTTTCGCCCGTGGCCGGCGCGGCAACAATCATGCCGGTGGCCTCATCCTTGATGAGACCCGGGCCCTCGTCAATAATGGCGTAAATGGAGTCTTTTCCGAACGTCTCCTCAATGTACTTGGAGAGACGCCTGGCTCCGTGCACACCCGAGGATTCCTCGTCAAAACCAAACGACACAAGCACACCTCTCTCAGGCTCAAAGCCCTGCTCGGCCAACAACTCCAATGCCTCCATCACCGCAATCAACAGGTTCTTGCAGTCCGAGGCCCCCCGGCCATACACGTATTTACCATCGAAATGGCCCTCGAATGGAGCGTACTCCCAATCGGGCAAGGTCTCTTTCTGCACCGGAACAACGTCCTGGTGAGCCATGAGCAAGAGCGGCTTGAGTGCCGGGTTGCTGCCTTTCCACTCGTACAAAAGCCCGTACGTGTTGACTTTGGTCAATTTGGTGGCTGCATAAACCCCCGGGAATGTCTTCTCCAAGTAATCGTGGAACTTGGCGAAATGCGCCCACGCCTCGGGGTGCTCATCCACATCCGGCAAGTTATCGCCAATTTGCGTATCTACCTTGACGGCGCCGGCGAGCCGTCCCACCGACTCCTTCTTGTAGTTTTCATCGTAGAGGATTTTGAGCACTGTGGAATTGTCCTTGTGGAAACTTGCGGGGGCTCTGGTCTCGTATAAAGGACACACCTGGAGGTTGTTCACTGGCTGGGCCAAGATTTTCACGTAGCTCACGAAGTTGGTGAGCAAAAGCAACGAAGTTGCCACTGCAACAAGGCCGATGTAAAACGACCGGTTTGCAAGAAAAGAGGGGGTCATGGGGTGTTTACGAGGTCCTGGGCGGCCACTTTTGACTGGCTATGAGTTCCTGTACCTCAGATAAGCGCCCGTGCATGGCGCCGTCCAGATGTACGAGTTAATATCAAGGCGGGCAAGTGTCCGCTTTCGTATACCTATTACGTACATTCTCGGTTGCCGTCCTATGTATGCAATCGAAAGAGTTGCCCGGAATCGGCTATGGCAAACGGAATAGAGGTAACAATATGACTCAGCGTGCTTTTCTCGCCCAAGTACTGTCCAGATCCTGTGCATCCATTGCCAGAATACTTAGGTACTTCGAACGTTTAGTGATGCGGCTCTTCGGGTCCTCATGCATTGTCTGCACGCTCCGAGTCCACCACTTGCAAATACTCGTAGAAGAAAGCAACGATACGGAGATGGTTATCCACGCTGATCTTCTCGTCCACGCTGTGCACCCTGGACTCGCCCATGTAGTCCTTGGACACAAAAGGCGAGTAGCGGAAAATGTTGCGTGTCAAGTTCCAGTAGTGTCTGGTGTCGGTGTTGCCGGACATGATGGCTGGGGCCACAATCACAGGGTCCTTCATTTCCGGGAACACCAAGTCCTCGTAGATGTGGCGTGTGACTCCCGCCAAGCTTTGCCACACCTTATCATCGATGGGCGTCTTGGGGGCCACGTCAAGAGTGGTTCCGGCGGTCTCGACGACAAACCGGCCGTTGCCTGAAGAGGGAATCAAAGTCTTGTTGTGGGCTTCCACTCCAAGCCCGTGTCTCTTGGCCACCTCCAAAACGCGGCTGGTGAAATGGTCAAACACTTCCTCGACAGTGCTCTCAATGGCAACTCTGTGGTTGGTTAACAAGCTGACAAACTCAGGCAAGGCATTGTTCTTTTCTCCTCCGCGGATAATATCAATGGCCTGCGATGTTTGCACCAAGTATTTGGTGGCCTTGAAACTTCCCAAGTACTTCAAAACGTACGCGTTGGCGAGCTTGTCGTAGCCAGCACGCAAGATGGACTTGCGCAACTTCTTACTCATCAGATTGCCGCTGTGCTTCGCCAAGCACTGCATGTAGTCGAAGGTGGGGTTTTCGGGGCTGAAGATTGGGGCGTATTGGTCCCTCTCGATAAGCATCTGCAACTCGCCCATGATTCCAATGGACGTGTGGTCCGGTGGAATGGACGAGTGACCTCCGGGAGTGGTGAGCTCGGCATTGATGTCAATATAGCCCTTCTCTCTGGTTCCTGGCATGGCTATGATCCTGCCGGTGGAGTCGTCGATACTAAGGCCAAACCCCTCATCGATGATGGCATAAAACGAGTCCTTTCCGAACCGGTCCTCCAAGTATCTGCCAATATGGCGAGCACCGTGCATTCCCGAGACTTCCTCGTCCATTCCAAAAGCCGCGACGATGGTTCTCTCGGGGGCGTAGCCTTTCTTGAGCAACAAATCCAAAGTCTCCATGATGGCCAGAAGAACGTTCTTGCAGTCAGCAGAGCCGCGGCCGTAGACGTATTCGCCGTCGTAGTGGCCTTCGAACGGCGGATACGTCCAGTCCTTGAGGGTTTCCTTCTGCACAGGAACCACGTCTTGGTGTGCAGCCAAAAGCACCGGCTTCAAGGCCGGCCTCGTTCCCTTCCACACAAACACAAGCCCATATGTGTTCACCTTGACCACCTCAAGGTTCTCGTACACTGCGGGAAACGATTTTTCGAGGTACTTGTGCAACTTGTTGAATTTGGCCCAGTACTCGGGGTCCTGGTCTACTGCAGGGGGCTGGTCATACACCTGGGTGTCGATCTGGATCATTCCCGAGAGCCTCTCCACCGACTGGAGCCTGTACTTTTCACCGGACAAAATGTCCAAGGCCGTGGAGTTGTCCTCGACGTAAGACGCCGGTCTTTGGATGTCCCAGGTCTTGCATATGCCGTCGTCGTTGACAGGCCATAAGTAGATGCGGAGGATGGCAAACAAGTTGGTGCCAAACAAAAGCACCAAGAGGATCACGGCCGTGCCGCCAATCGCTCCGTACTGCTTTCTTCTCCGGGGGACCTCGTCAAGTGGAAGACCAATCATGGTGTTGGAGTCTGGTGGGCCGCGCTCTGAAGAGGCCCGAGCCACGCTTGGCTGTATGCAGTGCCGGTGGGTCTTATCATTGACAGGCCGACAAGATAAGCACGGACAAGTGATATTCTGATGGTAGCTGTACATGTTAGGGCTACTTGGTTTGGGTGTGAGGCGCAGCGTAGGCCTTGGCACTGGAGCAGTCTGGTTTCATATTGAACTAATGTGTATGTTAAGTAGAGTGAGTGAGTGGAATGAGCCAGAAGACTCCACTCCAGAAGTGGGCAACGCACCAGTAATGCACCAGTGATGATACACTAAGTAATACACACTAGTGAAGATACATATAAATGATAGCCAGTAAATTCACAGTAATGCACCAAAGTAATCTAGTGAGTAATACACTGGTAATTAATACACACTAATACACACTAATACACACTAAGTATGTTAGATTCTTTGACAACGTTTAGTACTTTGTAATTCAGTGTATTTGTTCGTGATGCCACCTTCCAAGGGGGATCCCGGGGTCTCATATAGGCGAACAGCCCCGACGTTCGGCTGTTCGTTCGAGTGCCGTGGGGATCGTTCCCCACTCTCATGTGATTCCCTCTGGAAGATTCTCGAGCAGCGTAGGCTTTCTCTGATCCTGGGTAGTGCGCTACCCATCGGGGGTCTAACAGTAATACACACTAAGTAATACACACTAGTGATACACACTAGTGATATACTAGTGAGTGATACATTAGTGATATACTAGTGAGTGTACACTAGTGATGCCTATAAGTGATACTAGTGAGTACACTAGTAAATGACACCTGTAAATGGCACACCAGTACACACTAAGTATACACTAGTTGTGGTATTATGGCGTATTAGAAGTGTAGTCATAAAGGTTTGTGATAATGGGCATTATAAGTGTGCTTATGATTTGAGAAATCACCCCCAAAATTACGACATGTGGAACTGTTTGGGGATTTCCGTTGATAAAAGGATATTCATCACGTCTTAGACAAGGTGTGTATACAAGCAACTCTTTGGGTGTTTAGCAGGCACTTTAATAATTGCCACATTGGGCTGATAAAATGCATGTTTTGCTTTTTCGGTTTTCTTTTTGAACATTAAGTGATTTGGGCTCTGCCTGATAAAGACTATTGAGGATGCTATAGAAAATGTAATCCTTTGGGCCGAGCTTTGTATGCCTGCACTATTGATTACTTGAAGCTAAATATTTCCCTTCATTAGCGTTGGTTATAGGGTCTTTGGCTTTGTACTAGTTTATATTGAATTTATGAACGAGTCGGACATTTTGCATACTTGGGATTCTAGCAAGTGTGAGAGGTTCTTATATACGGTTTCTTTTAATATTGTCTATCTTCCTATTCGAAAGGCCACTACTACTATTGACCACTGACTACTACCGTAGCTTCAGCTGACATTACCCTTATACAAAAGGACTATTTGTGCTCTTGATCGTAGTCACAGGACGAGCACCCAGACCAGTCTTCACTCACTTTCAAGCCTTCTTACTAGTATTATATAACACTTTAGCAGCGCTGGAATTGCTGGACTAGTAGCTTGGCTGAGTGTGCTGCAAGGGTTTCCTTTGGAGCGACCCACGTCAAGAAGTCAACTCGGACTCCCGCTCATTGCCCGCTTCCATGGGCAAAAAGATTGCAGCACCACAATTTCACACATGGTCTCCCACTGCATTACTCACTGTGGCCCTAAGTGGCTTGACTAACGTTGATCGGACGGGAAACAGTATTTTCCACTTGGTATGGCCGCAACCGAAATTTTGAAACAGCCATTTTGTCACAAGGGAGTACAATTTATCTATACTTTGGCTTAAACACTTTTCCGCCAACAGATACAATCATGTCTGTGTCAGAAACTTCTCATTTGACTGAGGATTCCATCCTGGCAGTGCACATGCCCTCTCTTCCGGCCGCAAAGACCCGTACACCCGGCTACCCCAGGACATAGAAGCCCTACGCCAAGTGCCCAAAACAGGGGTTTTCCGCCCGGGAAAAAACCGTCGGCGCTATTCAATTGTGTCGTCTCATTTCTCGCTTTAGTTTCTTGTAAAGCCTCGTCGTGTGTGAGTTCATGGGCCCCTGAGTGATACACTAGTATTTACATACTAATACGCACTAATGATACACTATAAATGGTACACCACACACTAAGTAATACATTGTAATATAATTCATACATACTAAGTAATTGCCCTAGTAAATGATACCTATAAATGATACCTATAAATGATACCTATAAATGATACCTATAAATGATACCTATAAATGATACCTATAAATGATACCTATAAATGACGCAAGTAATGCACCAGTGAATGATACACTGATACGCACTATAAATGATACACTGATACACACTGTAAATGATACCTATAAATGATTTCTATAAATGATACAATACACTCTATAAATGATACAATACACTCTATAAATGATACACTATAAATGACTGAAATCATGTGCAAGACCGTCTTATCTCGCTCGTGCAATTCTTGCATGAAAACGGTGCAAATTACTACGATGCGTTCTCGCTCAGTGGGACAGGCGACGGTGGGTCTTTACTCCCAAAATAGGAACACAGTGACTTTTAACTCGAGGTTACATTGGCCTCTTTGTCTCAGAAAGAAAGACGGATGATTCTCCATCTTGACGGTATGGGTGGAAGTGACAGTGAATGGAAGTGACAGTGAATGGAAGTGACAGTGAATGGAAGTGGATGAAATTCGCCGATGCGCACCGGGTTTGGAAGACTGAGGGCGGTCCCGGCTACGGTTTCTCGACTTAGTGGAGTATGTGACTGTGCGCTATGGTGAAAAAAATCAAGTGTTATGGGAAGAAATCGGATGAAACACCGGCGTTTTATCTCTACTGCAGTCAAAATCCTATGGTACCTAAATAGCCGTTATTCATTGTCAAGGAGAAATGGTGGAATGGTGAGATATTTGAATGAGGCTGATGGAATGGGTGGCTGATGGAACGGTGGCTTTTGCTGGTGGCTCGCTAGCTTCCTGTCTGATCATACAGCATGGGCTTGATTATCCGCTGCCATGGAAGATGTAATTAATTCAAAGGGCTCTGGTACTACCCAGCTAATTTCATAGCAGGAAATCTAGCCGGAAACCTTAGAAACTAGTATTATTAGCTGATAAGAGTGGTGAGTGGAGTTATACCACTAATGGTGAAAAAGACTGTGTATATTTAATTTATTCATTAATGGTATTCAATTATGGTTATTCAATTAATGGTATTCAATTATGGTTATTCAATTATTTAATGTGGATAACTTGTGACCTTTTTACTTGTGGATAACGACCTAGTCAACTTACTCAATTTGATTGAGTCCCTTCTTGGAATCTACTTGGTAGCTGGTCTGTACAGCAGTAGAACAATGGTGTTTCTTTATGATATCGTAGCCAGGCTCAGGGCTGTTTTGTTGGAGGATACAGGAGCTTGTACTCTTTGGTATACTAAGGGTATTGGCTTGCCGTGTTGGAACATGAGGAATCAGTGCACCTGCGGGCACTGCATGTTCACCTGACTGCATACAGATGAAACAAGTGTTGAAGTATGAGG
>NKZV01000919.1:0-83545 GCA_002370175.1 Metschnikowia colocasiae
TACTACTCTATACTACTCTATACTACTCTATACTACTCTATACTACTCTATACTACTCTATACTACTCTATACTACTCTATACTACTGTGGTTAGGAGCCCTGACATCAGCCGTCGGGCTTGAATCGTAGGCCGCCTTGTTTCGAGTCCCCAATGGACATAAGCAGTCAGGTAAGCAGGCGGTCTGTATCCACCAAATCTACTGTACTCATATATACCAATAGTACGGTAGTGTACCGACACATAGACCGATATACTCACCATTAGTCTACTGTAAGATGTACCGTCTGATGTCATGCCTGCACCCTTTTGGGTGCTGTGTGCACTGCCTGTTGGATCACACTGTGTATGGAGCCAGTCTGTCCTGGCACGGTAAGCATGGAGTCTGGATATTTCATTGTTCGTGCTCGCCGTCTAGTAGTCTGACTGAAATCTGGCTCATAGCTCAGTCTACTCCACTTGCATAATAGACCTTTCTAGTTTACTTCTCTAGTATCTTTGTTGCTCTTTCTCTGTTACTCATTACTACTCTTCTTACTTCTATATCAGAATATATACTGCAGTGTTTCATATCTTCCGATGAAACAGTTATATTTTTGAGATTTGATTGTTTCACAATTTAAACTATTGTACTGTTCATGTTAACAGAATTGATTTAAAAGAAATTATTAAATGCCGAGTTGGAACGTTATATTGCCATAACTGATATTATTGATTTTAGTTTTAACTTACAAGAGCATAAAGACAATTTTCCTGATGAAACGACTTTTATAATGTCTAGGATGATAGCAACGCATGCACACCAATAGCCTGTCTAGTCCACCGTCCCAATGTCAGTCTGCTCATGGTCCATAGCTGGCCCTGCCTACGGGCTCGTAGCCATTGACTGCTGGTCGGGTACAAGTCTTTCGTCATAACGTGACTGTCATGATCAGACTCGCGTTGTCCCCACTTTACATCTGCTGCCCGATACACTACTGACTGTAAATAGTACTTGCACTACTTACACTTACACTACTCACTACTTGCACTAACACTACTTACACTAATATACTTACACTTACACTACTTACACTAACACTACTTACACTAATATACTTATACTACTTACACTAACACTACTCACTACTTACACTAATATACTTATACTGTACTTACACTAATATACTTATACTGTACTTACACTAATATACTTATACTGTACTTACACTAACACTACTTACACTACTTACACTAATATACTTATACTGTACTTACACTAATATACTTATACTGTACTTACATCGTGACAGTACTTACACTGTAATAGTACACAAGAGTCCACCCTTAATATACTACAACACACTGCATTTATTGATTACTGTATTAGTATTGATTACTGCATTACTATTGATTACTGATTAGTATTGATTACTGTATTAGTATTGATTACTGTATTAGTATTGATTACTGATTAGTATTGATTACTGCATTAGTATTGATTACTGATTAGTATTGATTACTGCATTATTAATTACTGCATTATTGATTACTGCATTATTGATTATTAGGCTGGGACAGGAAAGGCTAAAGTCCCATGTTCAACGCTGCGTTCGAAAATAAACTGGTGTGGCTTCCCCACAAACTAGCATACAGT
This sequence comes from Metschnikowia colocasiae, assembly GCA_002370175.1. NCBI lineage: Eukaryota > Fungi > Ascomycota > Pichiomycetes > Serinales > Metschnikowiaceae > Metschnikowia > Metschnikowia colocasiae. The sequence continues at coordinate 1,636 of NKZV01000919.1, forward strand.
ACTAATTTACTATTAACTAGTTATTTGACTATTGTACTAGCTAATGGAAGTGGTGGCTGATTGGCATGCACTAGAGCCAGGTAGCGCACGGCCAGACGGCGGAGAAGCCAATTACCATGTGACCTCCCCGTTATTCCCCTTTGAACAAGAACCACTCCCAGAATGAAGAAGTTGGAAGGCACTTCTCTCAGATGTAGTTTCTAGAACCCCGACATCTTCACTTCCTTATAAATAACTAAATTAATGAATATCAACTTGTGCTGCAGGTACTGGTGTACTGGCCAGTAAATAGTACAGAAATAGTACAGAAATAGTACAGTTAGTACAGAAATAGTACAGTTAGTACAGAAATAGTACAGTAAATAGTACAGTTAGTACAGTAAATAGTACAGTTACTACAGTAAATAGTACAGCAAATAGTACAGTTAGTACAGTAAATAGTACAGTAAATAGTACAGTAAATAGTACAGTAAATAGTACAGTTACTACAGTAAATAGTACAGTTAGTACAGTAAATAGTACAGAAATAGTACAGAAATAGTACAGAAATAGTACAGTTAGTACAGTAAATAGTACAGTAAATAGTACAGTTAGTACAGTAAGTAGCTTATTACTTTGTACTAGTCTGTACTCTCTATTGTACTCTCTACTCTACTTATCTCTATCACTTGATATCCTTGGGTAGCGGTCCTGCTGCTGGATACCTAGAATGCTCAGAACCAAACCAGGTGTCACACTGGGCCATTGGCCAACATTTCTTCTGGAGGAACCAATTGCCAACAATAGATATTGGCGAAACGGCGTTCCCCTCACATCGTTAGTCTATAAAGCCCACTGGATTCCTCTCCTGTACTTCAACAAAGACATCCTTACAAGGACTAGACGTTGAAGTATCTACCATCTACTGATCTATTCTACCATCTACTGATCTGATCTAGATCTATTCTACTGATCTGATCTAGATCTATTCTACTGATCTGATCTAGATCTATTCTACTGATCTGATCTAGATCTATTCTACTGATCTGATCTAGATCTATTCTACTGATCTGATCTAGATCTATTCTACTGATCTGATCTAGATCTATTCTACTGATCTATTCTAGATCTATTCTACTGATCTGATCTAGATCTATTCTACTGATCTATTTATGGTGGCTGTTGACCTATACTTATGCCTGTGTATTGCTGCACTCCGCCAAGTGTTGGGTTTGCAGGCTTGGCCCGAGGAAGACTTGACGACCAGACCGTTTCTCCTTATACAACACCAAATTGATCTTCTCCTTTGGGCTGTGACTGATATATACTAGGGCCTCGCATGGAGAGTACTTCTGTTTAGTACTAAACGTACTCTAGCACTAGTCTTCCGTTTGAATCTTCTCTCAAGTCTCTTCCAGGCTTCTGTAGTACTCCTTCAACTTAAAGCTATGATGAGTTCTCAGGCTCTTTGACACTTTTGGTGCCAAAAGGCTTTCGCTGGTGTGTGACTGATAACTCGCCAGGCTGGTGGATGAACACCTCAAAGCCTTTGTAGCCCTTGGAATGGTGCAGATGACCTGCTCAATCTCCTCTCCCCAGTGTAACTCGCTGGGCCATGGAAATCTCCATATCATCCAGTCATACGAATGTATGCAATTCGGAGAAAAGTTTCCCAAACCAATGAAAGTGTACTACCGAGCAGTTTTACTGCCAAGTAACAAGACCCTTTGCTCAATCATAATGTCATCCATTGTACCTTGATTTTGACCTGAGAAGTCACTAAGTTGCCGTTCTTCTTGTATAGTCAACCTCGTACATTCCAGCTGTGGGCAAATGCTTTCCCTGCAGCAGTTTGGCCAAAGTAGTCGTTCTTGGCAGTGTTGAAGGGTGGGTGCTGTTTCTAGAATGGTTCCAATGGGTTCGTCCAAAACAACCACCTGCTTCTCGCTTTCCAAGTACATTTCGAGTTTGATAGCCAGTGAGTCTAGCCTTTCGAAATGCTTGTGCAAATTCACAATCGGAACAGTTTGCAATGGCCAGAGTATTTCGTATGATCAACCAAAACTGAAAATGCCGGTTGGTGATTTCCACTTGCACTACCCCTTCGAGTACTCTCCGACTTTCTAACCTGAACCAGCGGTGTTCCTCTCTTTGGTACTCGTATAGCTGCAACCTCTGGCTCTTGGTCTGCTCCTCTAGTACAGTACCAAGTACTATACTAGTATCCTAGCACTGGCTCGGGACTTGGCTGTAGATTGAACGATGCCGCTCTGGCGCTAGGCCTCGTCGCTGTCGGAAACACCATAGAATTGGTCCACGGAATACCCTTCGTATATCTCAGTCTGCTTCTGGCTTATCATCTGCCCTGCATGCTGCACCTCCCACACACTGGCGCCTAGCTCCCGGAGCCCCCGGTCCTGTCCCCTTTGCCACGCGGCAAGCTTGTCCCCCGCGTCAACCGCTTGCCACGCGGTGTACCCGTCTAGTAGGGTTTGGAGAGACCCCTGGCCGCAGGAGGCCGCCTCCGAAACGATTTTCACCGCGTGCTTGAGCTCGGCGTCTCCCGGCACCGACCCCAAACTCGGCCATAGCCTTGCCGGAAGCATCTTGGCCACGAGATAGGGGAAATCGGGGGCGTCCGGTGGGGGCGTGCTTGTGTGCAGGCCGCCGCCCAAGATCTCCGCCACGTACCAGCGGTTTGCCTCGAGCTGCGCCCGGATGCCCAAGTCACGTGCCCGCCGCCGCTGCTTATTGCGCTCCCTGACCGCCTGCTGGCCATTGTACCTTTTGGCCGACTTTTTTCGGGCCTCGGCGCTTCGGCTCGGAGCCACCGCCGCCGCCCCCACCTGGTTCGGACCCCGCCGCCGGACATTGACCCGCATTTGCTCCACGACTGCCTCTGGGTGTTCCAGGTCGCCCTTTTTTCGGTCCAAATGTCGGCCCAAGATGCCCTTGGAGGAGAACGGGCGCAGACACAATGTGCACGTGACGCGGGGCGGCGATGCCTGGGCCGCCAAATCGGCTCCTTTTCCGCCGCTCTTTGCACCATTCGGTGTAGAATTGCCCGCTCTCTGCAATGCTGCCAATTTCCCGCCCGGAAAACCCCCGTGTGCGGCGCTGTGGCCGTCGTCTTTCTCCATCCAAAAGTAGTTGGTGCGCTCCATGTACTCGTGCAGGATGTCCGGGTCCAGCCCCACATCATAACTACACATGAAAATTCACTGACATACAGTAATCTAATGCTCGCCTCGTTGTCTAATTCTAGTTGCCCGCCGGATACACCTGCTCCATGCTTACACACCCATCTGCAAGGTGATGTTCCGGAGGTCCGACACATAGACGTTTTCAATGCTATCGCCAAGACCACCAACCACCTTGAGGACCAACTCGTTCAACTCCGCGGAGCCGAGAATATCCACGTGCTCCGCGGTTTTGGCGCCGCCTCGGATATCGAAGCGGTCGGGCTCATGCTTGATCTCCACGATCTTCACCTCGATGTTGGCAGGATTGAAGCGCAGCCCGTTGCGCTGCCACTCGTGGCAGATGCTATGCGTCATCAACGCCAAGGTGCCGTCTCCGTCACCAAAGTAGACGGGGTGGTCGCTTTCCGTGTCGATGACATATGGAATTCCTGCTTCTGGCCCACCCTTGCGGTACGTGTATGCTCTTTCCGTGGGGTTGCCAACTCCGTAGAACGAGAAGATCTTCATGTCCGGGGCATATGGGAGCGCCACCTCTAGCGGGTTGGACCATTTGGCCTGGTCGAGCTCGTTTTTGCGAAGCTCTTCTGCCGTTTTGGCAAACCCATACGAGTAGTTTTCTTTCACACGCTTGGAAAACCACTCGGGTGAAACTTGGAGCAACTTCTCTATACTCTCCACCACCGTGTAGTCAGTTGCCTGCTCCAATCCGTTTTCGCCCTCCACGCTTTCGCCTCGGTAGCGGATAAACTTGCCCACCGTATCGTTCTTGGGACCCGAGATCTCCGCATCGGCATCGCTTGTTGAAAGCGTGTTTCCTGGGTCATCGGGGGAGCTGGTCAAATTGCCCCAGATCAAGTCTCCGCCCTTGGGGATCATCGCAGGAACGCCGCCAAAGGTACGCAACATTTCCACCCGCTCTTTCTTGCTGAAGAACTTCTCCAACCCGTACACCGCAAAGTAGTTGAGTTGAACGGTATCCTTCATTTCGCCAGACAAAAGCGCCGGGATGGCTTTGGGCGTGCCCAATAGCGACCCGCTGATATCGATAAAGCCTGCCAAATGGTCGTTACACCACAGCTTGCCCCCGTTCCCGTAGAGCGGTCCTTCCGCCTCCACCCACTTCATGAAATAGTAGACCACCTGCAGGCCCATGGAGTGGCCCACCAAATACGACTTCTGACCCGTGATCTTCTTGGTGGTTTCGATCTGCAACCGCAACTTAGTGAAGTACCCGTCTCTTCTCTCAAGATCCAAGTACGCCAATCTCCAGTCATATCCTGCACTGATCATGTTGTCGGGTCCGTAGCCAATGACCGCCAAGTTCTGCAAGATCTTATTCCAGATCCAGTAACCCGCCACGAAAAAATCCGCCGCGTCGAACCCAGACAGCGCCCGCACCTTGATGTTAGGTGGGTCTAGACCCGTGGCCGGGTCCAACTTCACGTGTTTCAACCAGCATGCCTTGTCCAACACCATTGTCCGCAACATGTAAAACAGTCCCCATAAGCGCTTGCGGAAATGAGGAAGCGAGGGGCACGGGCCTTCGTCGTTGGTGCCCCACGATTCCAAGCCTGTGGAAATCACTCCAGGAACCATGACCACGTTGTACTTGGAGGTCAAATTCAACTCCTGCTGCATTCTTTTCCCCACGGAAAATGACTCGGCCGACCCTTTTAACTCATTGCCTTTGGGCCGGTCGTTGCCGTCCAAGATCAGCTGTAATCCTTGAGGAATGGAATCCCGCCAGTCCTCCACGAACTCGTTAAACGAGTCGTACCGCATAAGTTTGTCAAGTTCTCCTTTGATGTCCTCTGACGACATTGCGGTGATGATGATGGTGGCGAGAAGCCCAAGAATAGCTCCCAAGACGAAAGTCACGCGCCGAGAATGGTAGAGCTTTTTCTTGAGTTCCTTATCTTTGTGCTTGCGGTGCTTTGATACGGGGACCTTCTCTTTCTCGACTTCAACAGACGCTTCACCGGATCCTGCAGAGTGGGTTTTTAGCCCATGAGAAGTGCCACCATGGGAGGTGCTTTCACTTGCACTATCACTTTTGATATCACTTTTGGTGTCATGGGTGGACTCATGGTCATTGTCCTGTACACCGTGCGCGGCAATCTCCTTAATTGGGTCCTTGGCAATCAGCTGCTTTTTCTTGCGGTTCCTAACGTGGGACCCCATTGATAGCTAAATTTCGAACAAAGCTTTGGTTGTGCTTTGGATGTGCTTTGCATGTGCTTCGGATGTGTGCGAGAAGATAGATGTCTGTATGCACGACCGCGATTGTATTGGTGCACTGCACATGAACCACCCCGGAACGTTGCTCAGATCTCCAGTCTGCCACCCGTTCACGTCCAGGAAGGGATTAGGGGGTCTAAGAGGCCTCGGGAAATTGTTCTGGGCTGCCAGCGCAGGATCCACTGACTTGTATGCAGGACCACGGTACCAGTCCGTCTTAGTACCAACGTACCAGTCCAACCTAGTAGCCAAGATCCTCTTCAAAATCTCGTAATAGATCCTTGAAGTTTGTAGGTCACACGGATAATTTAACGTCTTGCTAATATTAATTGAACCACTTATCCACAATCAGGTCACTAGTACGGACCGCAATCACAAGTACGTCCGAGAAAAAGGACGGCTCTGACCAGCCTTTCCAACTCAAATGATCTTTCTGGCTCCAGAGGCATCGGAAATCCTGCGCCAGTACTTCCCGAACTGAGTTCAAAGCGCATCCATGGTGAAGTCGTACTCGATTCCCGGGGTGACGCTGGCCATGAACTTGAGGAAAATCACAAGGTAGTGGTCCACGCGGATAGACGGCTCGGCCTCAGCGTCTTTGGTATTCCCAGGGACTCTTGAGTTGCGGGGTGTTTCCGTAGCAGTTCCTTCCAAACGGCCGGAATCTCTAGTTCGAGCTCGTGCGTGCTCCATAAACACCTTCATCACGGAAGAGTGCTTGCACGGGTGAATGGACACCCCCGTGGTATTCTGGGTCATGGGCAAAGCCTCTATGGTAGCCGTCTTATCCTTGTGGTCGCCCGAAATGTCCTCGTACATCTGTGACGGCAACAACGGGATTCCATTGCCGTTGAACCCAACCAAATACATCTTGGGCACCCGGTACGACGTGGAGTAGCCTATGTACAAGTCATACTTGCGGAGCCCCAGCTGGTCCGTCTGGATATTGGCGTAGTCGTCGATTTCGTCGTCCAAGTCGTCCTCGAGAAGCTCTGCATCGAGGTCCACCTCGGGCGCGTCTCCGCCGGTTTCAGGGGCCTGCAAAAACGAGGGAATCACCTCCATCTCGGGGTCAAAGCCGTCCCCCAAGGCCGCCGCTTTGGAATCGCCGCTGGTTTCGCCGCAAACAAACGAGGCGTAGCGCCGGTACGACGGCACGTGCCGCGTCACCAAGTACTGCTTGTCGGGGGGCAAAAACGTCTTGTGGAGGCCCTTGGCGCTGGCGCCCCAGCTCCATGTGGGGAACTTTTGCACGAGGTAGTCGCCTGCAACGACAAACTCCTCGGGCGAAATCTCGCCCGTGCTGAGGAAGTTGGACTCGTTGTTTATGGGCGTGAGGTATTCCCTCAAGGAGGATAATCTGCTTCGGATGTTCATGGTGTGGTGCTTAACGTGTGACACGGCGTGATAAGCTAGTGCGATAGCCTGCATATAGAAAGGTGCATCCGTACACCGCCCCGCCGGGGCCACGTGCTTAGCTGCTTGGGACCGTATGTATATTGCTTGGGGCTCGGTGTTACCGGAGTTACATAAGAACGGGCCTCAGCACCTTGAATGGTGCATATAGCTAAACGTTTAAGTTAGCCGGGGTGCAGATACGGCAGCTTGTGCCAGTACTTTAAGCGAGTTTCGGGATTAGCTTCTGGACCGATAGACGGTTTACCACTCCGAGGTATCCAGGTATCTCCACCGGGCTTATCCAGGTATCTCCACCGGGCTTATCCAGTTCCGACCTATTGACTCAGGTCGTTTCATCCGGTCCCAGAACCGAATATCACAGCTATGGCAATTCTTCTACTCTATCTAGCTCACGCAAAGCATCTTCTTAGCCCCAGTTTGTGGTGGGCAGTGCCAGGTACTTTTGAAGTGTGTCACGTGACCACTCCGGCACGCTCCGTTCTTCCACCAGAACCTTGTGTATCCAAAATACCTGTCACTACGTACCAGTAGAATCCGTGCTGTATCCTTTAAATGACTTCTTCATCTACTGACACATTACCAAGGTATACTATAGCTGGCAACGTTCCGACACACTAATCCATTCTGAACAGCTACCGGCTCCTATGAGGAGATCATCCTATGTCCCTAGGGATCATCCTATTGCATTACTTCTCCCAGTGCATAGGTGTAGATGTAAAATATGCACTTGGACACGATTGCCTCCGGAAAACACCGCCACAGCTCGATACGGTATAGGGGTGTCTTTTGACCAAAGACTTTCCCCCTTATTCAATGTCTTTTGTATTTGAATTGAGTGTTGATCGATGAGTAAGACTGTGACACCCGTACACCACGGCCTCTCGCAAAGTTCCCCCGTTCGAAGGTCACGACTCATTCGGCCAAACGCTTTGGTCTCTTGGCCTGAAGCTCTCTTTTGGTCTGAAAGCCGGTGGAAGTGCCCCTATGGAGATGAAGCGGTCTAGTGCATGAGTTCCGAGGGCACGGCTGCGCACCGCCAGTTCCGAGGGCGTGTCTACCCCCAGTTAGTCACTTCCAGAAAAGAAGTCCTTCTTAGTTGAGCCTATTACAGCAATCTTCAACAGCGTTCAACTTCTCACTGACAGGATCCTCGGCTACGGAAGTTGAAACTGAGATGTACGGATTTTCGGGGGTACGGATGTTGGTCTTGATCCCTCTTCGCTTGCTTGACTGATCCCTCTTTGCTTGCTTGACTGATCCCTCTTCGCTTGCTTGACTGGCTCCCAATCAAACTCGAGGGTAAGCGGGTTCAGATCCGGGCTATGGTGGGGCTGCGCCCAGGAAATTCGATGCACAGACGAGTCTCGGGACCAACCACTTCCATTATAGCATTCCACCACGTTTATCATTGTTTCTGAACGTTTATTGCCTCGCTTGAATGCAAGAGTATCGAATTTAGTATTGTTGCGGTGTGCATATAATTCGCCGAGGTGCAGCCCGGAAGCGCAACTAAAAACGCACCCATCTCGTAGACGAGGACCCAAGTCATGGTCAAACCTCACCAAGACCGTGTGGTAGTGCATAGTAGCCAGCGCCGACTTTGACTGAGCTCTGTGGCGGAAACCCGGCTGGAATCGAGGTGGAGAGACGACGCGGTGTACGGGTGTGTGCCTCATGTGGAAGATGCAAGACTCGCATTTTAGTGAAAATAGCGCAAAGGTATACGAATTGAGAACCCTGTGGGACGGGCCGGCGAGCGGCCGTATGCAGTCCCCCTCGAATCTACCCTACTCAGAAGTGCGCATTTGCAGTGATTCCGGACCGGCTTATCATTCCGGAGACACCCCGGTCGGGCCGTCCGGCTTGTGAGCCAGTTCCCCCACCATCCTCTGCATCTTGGCCACATGCCCATAGTAGTCTACCCCGGTTTGTTCTGCCACCATCTCTTGCCTCTGTTTGTTTGTATTGTCCCTGGGAACCATGCATCCGGGCGCATGTGTCCTGCATATAGAAGACTGTTTATGCGTATCGAAAACACGGTATGGAGCACGCGTTTCCGGCCCCCTGCCCCAATCCGCCCAGCTCCAACTGACTCGGGCCTGTAAGACAGTCCCTTTCTGACGGATATCTTTCCCCCAGTGCCCAAACGCCTCGATTGCATGTGCAGGGAGGAGGACACGTGGGCCCGTGTGCAGGATGTAAACAGACACGGTCGGCGCGCATGCACGACCGAGATCCAGCGCCGGTGCATTGTTTTTGTTTCGCATGCTTTAGGCCGTGGGGCACCTGCACACCCGTACCTCCGCGCAACTACAACAATACCAACGCGCTCCAGGCCCACGCCAGAAATACTCCACCACACACCACTCCTTGCACCTTCCTTGGAACCACTCCTCGGACTCATCATCGGCTCCTCCACGCCAGCCCATCTTGGCCTTCATCTTCATTCCCTTCCACCACCCCCATCTGCATTGCCACGCGTCTAAGCAAGGCGGCTAGCTACAGGTACAAAGCAAGCGCTCCACCATCCAGCGTTTAGAATCATAAATAGAGGAGTTTCGAATAACTCCAAGATCATTCAAGCAGCAGCGAGATCAAGCAGCAGCAAGACCATTTGAAACAACGGCAAGGGCTTAAACACGGTCAAGATCTAAACAGGTCAAGATCTAAACACGGTCAAGAGAATAGCATCCACTTCAGAGTTGCATTCAGTGTTAGATAATTTATTGGCTCACTCAACCAGCTACGATTGACGTCAAAGCAACTGGTCTTAGAGAATTGTTGGAATTCTAAGGGACTACGTTTATTTATTTCCTAGCATCCTACGTCTCCCCACTGAGATATACCTTACAAGGAGCACCTCTCGCTCAAGGTCTACACTAGCAGGTACCACATCTTGGAGATCGGGTATCATATCTAATTCTTTGATTTGACAATCCGCAGAACGTCGAAACCCCGCGGGCAGATTGGAATGCCGGTGTCTTCTACCCCCTCGCGAGTGGCGTTGGCGCCGCTCAATACCAACGTGGCCACAGACTCGCCGGTGCTCAAGACGCGGCTGTTCAATGCGACATCGTTGCCGTTGACGCCGCTGCTCACGCCCAAGTTCACGTTGACCAAATCCGCCACGTCCATCGTGCCCAGCAAAACTTCCTACACCAGCGCCCGCAAGTTCGATAGCTTCAGCGACTACAAGATCTCCAATAATAGGAACGTCAAGGCGGACTTGGCCGCCACCAAGTTGAAGCTCCGCTTGCAATTGGCATTCTACAAGCTCAAGGTGCAGAAAAAGGCCTCGCATGCTGCATCGCCCAATATCCGAGTGCTGTCCCAATTCCGGGTGGCCAAACCGGGCACCGCCAAGGCCAGCACCATCAGCCACCTTAATGTCAACCTCAATGACTCCGCGTGCAGCTCGAATGCCGCCTTCACGGCCAGCCACTTAAACGGGGTCAACTTCTCCAACGGGGCAAACGTCAACTTGCAGAATCCCCGGCTGGTGAGCAAACCTCGGCTCAGTGCTGTGGCCACCAAGAAACCAGCGTTGAAACTATACCACATCAAGCCTCTGTCGTCGTTTCACAACGCGTCGTCGCCACGGCTTCCCCTCTCCAACACAGCCAGCCAGAATGGTGCCAACAGCGAAAATACTCCGCTCAACTCTGCACATGCAAGCCACAGCTTGGTCAGTCAGAGCTCGGCACAGCAACGGCTCCCGCCTGTACATAAAATCTTGAAGACGCCCATCAAGGCCGCCAACAAAATGATCGCATCCACCAGCGACGAGACTATTGACGAGACCGCAGACGAGTCGACGTTGGACGTTAAAAAGAGAGACGATTTCTTGGGCTCGCTGCCGCTAAGAAACAACTTTGGCACCCCCAACAGCTTCTCCGTGGCCAAGTCCTTGTTACAGCTTGGCCTGGGCTTTTACTAGCCCAAGGTAACCCACACTATGATTCACGAAACCCAAGGTCGGGCCCTGCCTGTATCTATAAATAATTAATCGACCAAGCTAGCATCTGTAGTCACCTACGTATGTTAACTGATTCACCATACATCCATGACCATCACTTGCAATATGGTTGGCGCACGACTTACAACCCTACAAAGTATATCTTCAAGGCTCAACCTCTTGCTTACCCGGATGCCTCAGGCACTCGGAGACTGCATCCAGGCGTTTCGAACGCTTAATGGCCAGGCTTTGATACTCTGATGGAGCAGCGTACACTCATTCCGGGTAGTGCAATGACCATAGTCCGAGGACGGAATTTCTGTGATTCTGTATTCTATTTTTAATGATATATTAATGATTTAACGATTTATGCAATTTCTCTTGATGAATTTTCGAAATACAAAGGTCCTGATTTTTCGGGTCTATTTGAATTTGTAAGATCTCGAATACTAATGTAGAGAAGTGCGGAAAATGGTGAAAGCGGTGAATCATTTCACTCCACTACAACACCCTACAGTTAATGTAGATAAGAATAAGATAGATGCATATTCAGATAAGAATAAAACAAAAATAGAAGAAGAATATTCAGTCATATGACCTGAAACTAATTCAGATTCAGCTTCAACTTTATCAAAAGGGGTCTAGCACATTCTGCTTCAAAGGCACGCTTCATTTAACCACCCTCTTCAGGCACGCTTCATTTCCCGGTGCAGTGCTGGATCTACGATTAATATACAGGGTGTAGTATGGACTCAGGCCGCTGACACCAAGAAGGATGGATGTAGCGGAAGATCTAACTATTACGCTGCCACTTTTGTTCTGTTACTGATTCTTTGATACCGTTTTACTTGTAATTAATGTATTCGTTGATGTCGAGGAATCAAATGGTGTAGACTGCGCGTTTCTTATCTGTCCGTGGCTCACCAGCAATGGGCAACGAGAAGGTGCAGGATGCTGATCTTTCCGACACTGATAAGGTGCCGAATGGGGTGCCGAATGGGGTACCGATAACGGAGGGAGCCGTTCGGGAGATTCCGACTCTTATCTATGGGTTGTGGCTCGGCTATTCGGCTTCCCTCTGATCTCACAGCGTAGGCTTTCTGATCATGGGTAGTGTGCAGCCAGTACGCTGAAGTTGTTACTAGTGTAGGTTAAGACGGTTGGTATTAAGTAGTTTGTACGAAGATGCTCAAGAATTGACGGTCTTATAGACAAATAATTGAATCCACTCTTACCACTTTAATATTCATTACTTACGTACTTTACGTTCTACCACTTTACTATTCATTACTTACGTACTTTACGTTCTACCACTTTACCATTCATTACTTTACGTTCTATTACCACCACTTTACCACTTTACCACTTTATCATTCAATTACTTTACCATTCTATTACTTTACGTTCTATTACCACCACTTTACCCTTCTATTACTCTACGTTCTATTACTATCACTTTACCATTCGATTACTTTACGTTCTATTACTTTACTGTTAGACCCCCGATGGGTAACACACTACCCATCAGGATCAGATAAAGCCACGCTGTGCGAAAGTCTTCTAGAAGGGAGACATGGGAGTAATAATGGGCTCTACCTCGGCATTTGAACAACCGAACAGCCGAACAGCCGAATGCCGAGCGATTCGCCTATATATAGACCCCGGGATTCCTCTTGTAAGGAGGCATCAACGAACAAATACATGGAACTACAAAGTACTAGACGTTATCAAAGAATCTAACATTTACGTTCTTTTTTTCTATTACTTTACGTTCTTTTTTTCTATTACTTTACGTAGACCCCCGATGGGTAGCGCACTACCCATCCGGATCAAAAGCCTACGCTGCTCGAGATTCTTCCAGAAGGGAATCTTCCAGAGGGAGACATGGGAGTGGGAACGAGCCCCCTTCGGCACTCGAACGAACAGCCGAACGTCGGGCTGTTCGCCTATAGAGACCCCGGGATCCCCTTGCAAACGAACAAATACACTGAATTACAAAGTACTAACGTTATCAAAGAATCTAACACGTTCTATACTTTACGTTCTTAAAGCAAGACCACTTGTCTGGACCAAGTGATAATGAAACCATTAATAATGGGTTTTCAAAGAGCCAAAAATGACATGCATTTTGCAGACAGTCCTCATTAGTTCTCATAGCACTCTATGTGGATCTACTAGTCTTGGAAATAATCTTAAAGATGTGTCAACAAGGAAATGTTGAGCAGGACCTTCAAATGAAGGATTTAAGAAGCCCAGAAATTCTAGGCATTAACAGTGGGATATGGTTACATGAAAACAACAACCAGGAAACAACCAGGAAACAACCAGGCAACAACCAGGAAACAACCAGGAAACAACAATCCCAGCACATGACTCATGACCCAATAAGCCTCTAAGATCTTCAACGACGCTGCATGGAATGACTCTGTCAAGGATACTTTACGTTCTATTACTTTGGAATCTTGCACGTCTCGTACCTAGGTATGTATTTTTGACTCCTCCAGGAGAATCGAGGTCTTATTTAGATTGACGGGTTGAGGAAGCCCTTGCCGTGGGTCGTAGTAGCGTGAAAGTCAGTGCTTGGCGTCCCGTCTAGGCAAATCTACAAGGCCGTCCCGTCTAGGCAAATCTACAAGGCTAGTGTTCCAGTGATAATCTAATGGTAGTTTCTATATCTAACACGGGTACTCTCGTTTACTCTCTACCTCGTTCTATCCTTTTGATACTTGACACTATCAAAAGTCCTTTATTGATGGAGCTTCCAGGATCATAAGCGTACAATCATCATAGCTCCATCATACACTTCCTTGTCTTACTCTGTACGCCGGTACGTGATGCCAACACCACTAATATAGTGTAGAGGTTGAAGAATCAGATTACTGGGACATGAAGTGCGTATGAAATGTATGAAGCGTGCTTGGTCAAGGGCCTGTGACTACCAAGGGGTCTAATGTATGTCAGTATACAGTGTAGTGAATAGTGAATAGTGAATAGAACAGTGTGTATAAGAAGTGACGGTGAACCAGACCGGATCAGGCAATCGTTCTTGCCTTCCACATGCCCCATGCCTGATGGAAATCTAAGTGTATACAGCTCAGCAATCATTTGCCTTCTACGGACACTTGAACACCCGATAAGAAATCCATGTCTATGAGCACCGTCTATTCTGAGAAAACGAACCCTTCATCCAAACCACTCAACGAGAATTCCTATAGTTCTGACATTGCAGCCGTCTCTAAGTATTCCTACTACTCACAATCTACCTACACAATCTACCCACACTACTCACTACTCACTGCTACACTACTCACTGCTACACTACTCACTGCTACTGTTGTACAAATAATATGAAAATACTGACTACACTCTCAAGTGAGATGAAGTACTGACTACAATGGATCCACACTGTGAATCGCCATAGGCGCGACGCCGTTTAGACTTCTATTCAAGCGGCTCTCGATTGTCTTGTTGAGCAATCACTCATGAAAATGTTTAGGTACAGCACGCCAAGTCACTTAAACTAGTATATAGCGGTAGTAGATGACCATTCTAGTGTCCACCTTGCTACACTTTACTACCACTACCACTACCACTACCACTACTACCACTACTACCACTGTGTAGTGTATAGTGTAGTGTAGTGTAGTGTAGTGTAGTGTAGTGTAGTGTAGTGTAGTGTAGTGTAGTGTAGTGTAGTGTAGTGTAGTGTAGTGTAGTGCAGTGTAGTGTAGTGTAGTGTAGTGTAGTGCAGTGTAGTGTAGTGTAGTGTAGTGTAGTGTAGTGTAGTGTAGTGTAGTGTAGTGTAGTGTAGTGTAGTGTAGTGTAGTGTAGTGGTGTGTAGTGGTGTGTAGAATCTTCCAACAGGATCAGCACTTTATAGTCTTATACTTCTAGTCTTTAAAACCCTTAGGGCAATTATTCATATACAGGTTCAGCGTGTGGGTCGAACATTCCTCTGAATGCAATTTGCGTTAGCTAGGATACAGTGGCTAGTCAATATGCGTCTAGTACTCCAGTCTCAATTCACGAAACCTGGACATAATCAGTTGAATCGGAGGTAGAGGTGTTGGATCGAGGTGTAGGGCTCCCCGACTCAGCAAGCCTTAAGTAGTCATTCCGTAAGAGAGAAAGAGAACAGGCCAGTCAACGCATCGCTGGGTCCAACTGGACAGAAGTGCAAAGTGGTAGGTGTACTAGGCTTTGCATGGATCTAGTCGTGCAGTGGTGAGCAGCGTAGAGTGGAGTTCGGCCTTCTACAGGACAGGTACACAGAAACCAGACCAGCATGCGAGTAGTGTTGTAGTCGGCTGATCAGTGTAGCCATAGCAGTAGTCGAAGGTGCATCGGCAGTAGTAGCGAAGGTGCATCGGCAGTGGTGTACACAGTGCAGCAGAGCCGGTAGAGTCCAATAACGGTGGTTGCATCGGTGATCCAGCTTTCAGCGGTAGTAGAGTATGTTAGAATTATTATAGAATTATTCCTGGGCTTTACCTTTTTCGCATAGGTTAAGCTTCTAAGTGCTTATCAACAGATGATCGTCCAACTATAAGGCTCGTTTCGACTCTTCCGATCGGCTACTCTAGTGGAACTCGCCCGTTCAGGGATACTAGATAGAGATCTTTATGGCTGTAGAGATCTTAATGACTGTAGTGTCGTATTTAATGGAGTTCTTCCTGTCAATCAGGAGGGATTCGACGTTTATATCTTCTCTGCCCGCTTAATCAGGTCATTCATCAGGGGCATCTGCTCGGTTACTTCGAGCTCGGGAATGTCTGTCGATCCGGTCTTGACCTTGTGCGTTTTGCTTGCAAGTCTTCATATCCGGCCATAGTAGTTGGTCCTGCATGGCTATTGGGTATGTTTAGTCCCAGTATTCAATCCTGTATCGAGATTGGATCTCATGTCTACAGAGTAGAGTAGTAGAGTAGAGTAGTAGAGTAGAGTAGTAGAGTAGAGTAGTAGAGTAGAGTAGTAGAGTAGAGTAGTAGAGTAGAGTAGTAGAGTAGTATTAAAGTGTAGACTACTGTGTAGACTACTGTGTAGACTAGTGCGTAGTACTGGAGAGTAATGACGCCAACCCATTTGTTGCACGGTGGCATCTCTGGCTTGACGTCCAACTGTTCTGAAAAGGTGCCTGCATTCAAGACGGCAATGTCACCAAAACCAGCCCTCTCGACTTGCAGACTTGGACTTGGGCTTCAACAAGGTCGTGGTTGCAATTCTGGCAAGATGTGAATAGAAGTAGTTTGTTTTCGAACTAACCTTTCAACTGGTGTTGAATGGAGGAAGAAAAGTCCAACTTCATACTCGGCGACCTGCATATCACGCTGCAAGGTCTTGCCTATTGACGGTGATGATTTGCCAACTCTCCATTGTGCCACCATGTTTCGTAACCGCTCTTCTACTTGTACACAGATTCTTCCGGTCAAAGTGAGCTATATTAGGATGAGTCTTGAGTACGAGTCAGAAGAGTTGAGTCTGCGAAGTGTATACGCAGAGTAAGTAGAGTAGTGTAAGCATAGAGTTCTAATTAGTATAAGCTACTAGTATAGTATTTATTGTAGAGTGAGTATGAAGTAATTTACAGTAGTCTAACAGTGTAGAGTAGTAGAGTAGAGTAGTAGAGTAGTAGAGTAGAGTAGTAACAGTAACAGTAATAGTAATAGTAATAGTAATAGTAATAGTAATAGTAAAGTAGTAGAGTAGTAGAGTAATAGAAGTGATAGTAGAGTAAGAACAGTAGTAGAGTAATAGTAGAGTAGTAGAGTAATAGTAGAGTAGTAGAGTAATAGTAGTAATAGTAGAGTAGTAGAGTAGTAACAGTAACAGTAATAGTAGTAATAGTAGTAATAGTAGAGTAGTAGAGTAGTAATAGTAGTAGAGTAGGAGTTGCAGATAAGAACGAGGACTAGCTCAATAGTAGAGTAGTAGAGTAGTAATAGTAGAGTAGTAGAGTAGTAGAGTAGTAATAGTAGAGTAGTAGAGTAGTAGAGTAGTAATAGTAGAGTAGTAGAGTAGTAGAGTAGTAATAGTAGAGTAGTAGAGTAGTAGAGTAGTAATAGTAGAGTAGTAGAGTAGTAGAGTAGTAATAGTAGAGTAGTAGAGTAGTAGAGTAGTAATAGTAGAGTAGTAGAGTAGTAGAGTAGTAATAGTAGAGTAGTAGAGTAGTAGAGTAGTAATAGTAGAGTAGTAGAGTAGTAGAGTAGTAATAGTAGAGTAGTAGAGTAGTAGAGTAGTAATAGTAGAGTAGTAGAGTAGTAGAGTAGTAATAGTAGAGTAGTAGAGTAGTAGAGTAGTAATAGTAGAGTAGTAGAGTAGTAGAGTAGTAATAGTAGAGTAGTAGAGTAGTAGAGTAGTAATAGTAGAGTAGTAGAGTAGTAGAGTAGTAATAGTAGAGTAGTAGAGTAGTAGAGTAGTAATAGTAGAGTAGTAGAGTAGTAGAGTAGTAATAGTAGAGTAGTAGAGTAGTAGAGTAGTAATAGTAGAGTAGTAGAGTAGTAGAGTAGTAATAGTAGAGTAGTAGAGTAGTAGAGTAGTAATAGTAGAGTAGTAGAGTAGTAGAGTAGTAATAGTAGAGTAGTATAGATAGTATAGATAGTATAGAGTAGTCTAACTAGTATAGAGTAGTAGAGTAGTGATAGTAGAGTAGTAGAGTAGTAGAGTAGTAATAGTAGTAATAGTAGAGTAGTAGTAATAGTAGAGTAGTAGAGTAATACCCAAGGCCACACGACTCGTTATTTGGGGTAATATCTAATTAACTGCACTTATGCTAGGGTGAGAAATCAGCGTTAGAACCTAAATCCCTCTTACCTTATACCTTCATACTCTTGAAATAAACCTTATAAGTTATCCATTCATTTTCTCCTTTTCAAAAATTAATCCAACTAGGCATAGGCTTTTAGATTCTTTACGTGGACTTGTACTTCAGTGTATTCGTTGATAAACAATCTAATGGAGTGCCGGACTGTTCAGAGTGGATCAGTAGTAGAGTAGTTGTAGACAAGAACGGGGACTAGCTTAGTAGACTACTAGAGTACACTAGAACTAGAGAGTAGACTACTAAGTTACTAGACTAGTAGAGTAGTGGACTGGTAGAATAGTAAATACTACACCACTGGACTGCTAGATGGTAGAATGGGAATGGGAATGGGAATGGGAATGGGAATGGTAGCATAGTAGAGTACTAAAGACTAGTCCTTGTAGTCAAGTAGTAGACTCGTAGACTAGTAAATATCAGGACAGTATACTAGTAGTGAGGATTCCACCAGAATAAAATGACGTATCCGCAGATTGGGCTAGACCTCCAGCTCTGTAGGTAACAATAGAAGATTCGGAGCCCTTGTTAACTCTCGCAATAAGGTGGTACTATGATCCGATCGGTGCCTCCGTGCATGGATTCATTCCACCAAACGTAGAATCCTAATGTCCAAGATCTGTTTGCAAAAAGTACCCGGAGACTGGTCTTTGAAACTTGGGCAATAGACGACCCAATACTTCGAACTTTCCGGCAGTTCCATTTTTGTGGTTGGTTTCCAGAGCTGCTTTGATCTTGTATTCAACCTCCTCGTATACAAGGGTGATTACAATTTCCTCAATTGCATAAGCTGTGGTGGCATTCTTGATGGTACTAGGCTTTTCCGTTCCTAGACTCTCCAGGGAAAGCATTGTACTTCATCATACAATACAAAGTTGAATGCGGATGAAGTACCAGGGTACAGAATACTGGACCAGCAGAGTACTAGACCAGCAGAGTACTAGACTGTAGACTAGTTCAGGGTAGCTAAATCAGAGTTCTTATAGCATCACTCAACTAGAGTGTTGTACTAGATTCAGAACTAAATGAACCCATGTACCTAGCTCTCGTTAATTCTGATTTCTCGAACCGAACTTTTCTCTGATGCAAAAAGTCATAGATCATAATGGGAAAGGTATAGTACCAAGGTCCGTGGTTTGAAGGCATACCTAGCTTTGGAAGCTGTATCTTTCCCGTCCTCCACCTTTACCATTAAGTAGCCTTCCTAACATTAAGTAGCCTTCCTTAACATTAAGTAATTTGTGCATATACCCCGGATGCTGGGTACTCTTTAGAGCTTCTGAAAGTCGGAAAACGAAATAACCAGAGAAACTCTTTGCCGGTCTGTCAATGGTTCCTCCCTTAGGAAACTCACAAATCACTAGTTAGACTAGTATAGTATATACTAGTATAGTAGTAGAGAAATCAATAGTCATCGTCCGTCCGAGATGGTAGCATTAGTTCATTTTATAAGCACTCCCTAATAGTAGTAGTACTAGAGTAGTTAGTAGTATACCCTATGGTCAGTACTGAGTAATTGGTTTCCTAAAATGCAACAAGATCCGAGGCTGCTAAGTATCTTCTAAAGCCGACTTTGGTATGGCTTCTTTCGAACGTGGTGTTGCATACAGCATTCCAACCTCATGGTAGTAGCACCGCAGTACACTGCAATAGTCCGCCGAGTATTAGTGAGTGGTGAGTGGAGTAGTAGAAGTTGAAGTAGTAGTGTAGCAGTGTGTGATCTACTACTCCGTAATAGTAGCAGTCGTGTGGCACGTAATTGTAGCAAAGACCATCCTCTAAACTTGTTCCATACACAGAAGATGGCATAATTTCGATAGACACTGAGGCATGTTTTCCGGCACACACCTCTAGCTTGCACTGTTTAAGAGGAATGGGTGGTGGATTGATCTTGGTTTGATAATAATCAATGAAATGGTTTGGGTCTTGGTTTGATAGTAGTCAATGGGAATGGGAATGCAGAACTTGTACGGATAACACTGGTATCTTTAACAACGATCCATTTCCTAGAGCCAGATCCCATACTCTTATACTCCCATTACCATTCTATGATTGGCGATGACGTGACGGTTAAATGGGATTGGTCTGCAAACTGACGCGCTCTATCACATCACAGATTTTCTTCACGTGCGTGTTGAACCCATCATAGTGCTGCGGAGGGTCTCCGAAAGACACCGTGCCGGAGATCTGGTCAATGGCGGTTCCTGCAGGGAGCTTGTTGTTGATGATCATGCGGGAAATCACCGCCTCCACGTCAATGTCCGACGCGTCGTAGAGGAGCATTGTCTTGATGCGCTGCACCTTGACACACGCGTAGTACCGTGGCAACTTGCTCAAGTTGCTGTCGAGGTGGTTTTCTGTGAGCTGCGCCTGGAACTCCTGGAAGACCGCCCGGAACAGGTACAACTGCTGCCCGTACTGTACAAGCTCCCAAAAGCTCTCGTACGGCACGATCCGGTCCTTGCGTGCCATGAACCGGTCAATAATCCAGTCATTGCGGTTGCACGCTGTGGGCCGGCCATAAGGAAGACAGTGACTTGGCCCTGAAACCTGCGCCCTCTGTGGACTCTCTGGGCTCTCTGCTGCCCGGAACAGCGCCAAGTACTTCAGAATGCTCTTGTCCCGAAAGTCAGAGTCGCCTAGCAAGTAGTACACCAACACCTTCAACTGTACGTTGGCCACGACCGCGTTCGAGCCCTGCGCCAAGGTAAGCGAGTTGATTTTCTTGGCCACCAAGTCCATCAAGCGCAAGTACTTCACGCTGGGCGAAAGTAGGAACTGGTAGTCGGTGACGAGGTCCTGGTACTTGAGCCGCATGAGGGGGGTGATTTGGCGCGAGGCCGTGGCTTGGGTGTTGGGCCCGTTGGTGGGGGAAAGCGCCGCTAGCGACTTGAGGCAGTTTTCCGAGTCTTGCCTGTGGGGCAGAAAGTAGAGCATGAGCTCTAGGATGATGAGCTGGAGCGCAGTTGCTCCAGGATCACTCCGGGCATCAATTGCCGAGTCGCCGGCGTCCGATCCAGGGCCCAGGGTCCAAGGGTCGTTTTTGAGCCGGTCTAGAACGACCGGCACATCGCGCGGATCAAGCGTATCGTAGAGACCTTGCGCGGTGATGAGAAGCTCGTCTGGGCCAGCAGACTCGCAGTAGGCGTCCCGGATTGCCGTGACAAAGTCCATGGTAGCGACCCTAAGGCACAGCAGTCAAGAGAAGGACAAGCGAGTGCCTGTGTGCAGGTGCCGGGTTTTATGCAGGCGCCGCGGCTCGTTCCGCTCGTTCTTCGCTCGCGTTTTCGCTCGCACTCGTCTCCACTCTGCATCTCTCGCCATGTGGTTCAACATCGTCTCCGTGCTAGTCTTGGCGGTGGCGTTTTTCGAGGCCAGTTTCCGCACGTGGCTCCCCCGCAACTTCCGCTTCGACAATGTAACGTTGCAGAAGTTGGTGCAGGAAACGTTGGCGCAGCACCCCAACGCGGACGCCCGGGAAATCCTTGTCAGCTTGACGCCCAGGCTCCAGCAGCAGTATCCTGGGCTCATCAACGACCTTAACTTCGACGACTGGGTGTACAACAACGCCGGCGGCGCCATGGGCAACATGTTCATTTTGCACGCGTCCATCAGCGAGTACCTCATCTTCTTTGGCACGCCGGTGGGTACCGAGGGCCACACGGGCGTGCACTATGCCAACGACTTCTTCACCATCTTGACGGGGCACCAAAAGGCCGGAGCCCCCAATGCCTTGGTGCCGGAGGTGTATTATCCTGGCGACCAGCACCACTTGGTCAAGGGCGAGGTCAAGCAGTACCTGATGCCGAGCGGCGCGTATGCGTTGGAATTGGCCCAGGGCTGGATTCCCGCCATGTTGCCTTTTGGCTTTGTGTCTGTTGTGTCGCTGACTTTGGACATGTACTCCTTTTATAGGACTGCGTTTTTTACGGGCAAGGATATGCTCCGCAACTTGCTTCAGGGTAAGTTCTAGCCGAACTGTAGTCAGATTCATTAACATGATATCGTCAATATCCATTAACAAGATATCGTCAATATCCATTAACAAGATATCGTCAATATCCATTAACAAGATATCGTCAATATCCATTAACATGATATCGTCATAGTATGAATAATCGTCAGCATCAATCGTCATAGTATGAATTATCGTCATAGTATGAATAATCGTCATACTCAGTACATCAAGTGCGATCTCCAGCATCATCTAATCCAGAAAGCATCAGACGTAGGGCTGGGACGGTTTGCCGATGCGTTGTGCAGCCAGGGTAAAAAGAGCCGGCCTCCGCACTTTATTGCCCAAACTGACTCTGGTCATCCAAGATTCTTAACTCCGGCCGGCAAAGTCTGTTTAGGCTTTTCATGGGTGCGGAGTCCTTTCGGGCTCTTTTTCGGGACACTTTGTCGTGACTTTCATGCACCTGGCCGTGGTCCTTGCCTGGCCCTCCGAAGCCCTGGACCAATTGAATGGGTGCAAATTGTCCTTGCATAATTTCCTGCGCCTGTATCTAGCGCCGATCAAAGTTGACTTGACGTGCTGACTTGGCTGGCTGTTTGACTTTTTGTTTGATCGTTTGACTTTTCGTTGATCGTTTGACTTTTTGTTTGATCGTTTGACTTTTTGTTGATCGTTTGACTTTTTCGTTGATCGTTTGATCGTTTGACGTTTGACGTTTGACTTGTTCACTTGGACTGGTCTTTCGTGTGCGGCGCGATTGGCTTATCTTCGCGGTGGTATCGCGTTTTGAACGCCTAGAAGACCTTCGCTTTTCATTGGATAATTGTCTTCAGCGCAAAGTCCGAAAGCACTGGGTATTCCGAAGAGACAGGCCATTGGTTTGGGCGAAAAGTCAACGGGACATCCAGCAAATTGCTTTCTCAGAGCATAGTACAGATCCACAAGTTCCAGATCCACAAGTTCCAGCTCTCCTGACTTCAGTTCAGTCTTCAGTCGTTACATTGTCGCCATCTCATGATGAATGAAACTCACCTGCTCTTGCCCACGGTGTCGGAGGTGAGCGAGGACGAGTTCATTGCTTACGTCCAGCAGAGAAGAGCGTCCATTGCATCCGCAGGAACCTCCAAGATCCCCCAATTCACCCTCTCCAACAAGATCTCCCGGGCCAGCTTGAACGACGGTCTTCACACTACCCGCTCCAACTTGTCTGTTTTTGGCCATGACATCAACGACTTGCTCTCTGTGCACTCCACCTCCATTCTCAAGGAACCTGACACCTCCTTGAAGACCGAGTTCCTCGTGCTCGCCCGCTACTCGGTGCCCTTGATCGTCACCTTCTTGCTCCAGTACTCACTCACGGTTGCGTCGGTGTTCTCCGTGGGCCGCTTGGGGTCCACCGCCCTCGCGGCGGTGTCCTTGTCTTCAATGACGGCAAACATCACGGGCTATGCCATTATCCAGGGTGTTTCCACCTGCTTGGACACCTTGTGTGCTCAGTCGTACGGAAGGAAAGACTACAACACCGTGGGGTTGCACTTTGTCCGCTGCACGTACCTCTTGATGCTCTTGTACGTGCCAATGTTGTTGCTCTGGGTGTTCTTCTCCAAGCCCATCCTCTTCCTTTTGATTGGCGATAAGAAAGATTTGGTCCTCATGGCAAGCCAGTACCTCCGTGTGTTGGCGCTAGGCTTGCCTGGTTTCATAGTGTTCGAGAACCTCAAGCACTTCTTGCAGTCGCAGGGCATTTTCCATGCCTCCACTTATGTGTTGCTCTTTTGTGCCCCCATGAACGCTTTGCTCAATTACTTGTTGGTGTGGAACTCATACATTGGCCTTGGCTTTGTTGGTGCCCCGCTCTCGGTGGTCATCACCAACTGGCTCATGTGCTTCATTCTCCTTGCATACACTGTGTATGTCAATGGTTACCAATGTTTGCCCCGCCAGAGCTTGTTGGACGGCGTGTACTTCCGCAACTGGACCAAGATCATCAACCTCTCTGTTCCCGGTGTGTTGATGGTGGAGGCCGAATGGCTCGCGTTCGAAATCATCACCTTCACCGCCTCCACTTTCGGCACCGACGTGTTGGCCGCGCAGTCGATTGTTTCCACTACGTGTGTTCTTTTGTATCAGGTTCCATTTGCCTTGTCGATAGCAGCCTCCACGAGAATTGCATGGTTCATTGGAGCGGCGTCCAAAAAAGCTGCGTTGGTGGCAACCAAAGCTTCCATGTATGCGGCGTTGTTGCTCGGTGTTTGCAATGGGTTGGTACTTTACACTTTCCGCCATTTGTTTGCCTCTTTATACACCGATGACCCCAGGGTCTTGAAGATCGCCTCGACTGTCTTGATCATCGGAGCGTTGTACCAAGTCAATGATTCCATCGCCTGTGTTTCCGGAGGCGTATTGCGGGGCCAGGGAAGACAGAAGATTGGCGGGATTCTCAACTTGGTGTCATATTATTTGATAGCGTTGCCCTTCGCCTTCCTCCTTGCGTTTTTCTTCAAGCTCGAGTTGCTAGGCTTGTGGTTGGGCATGATCATAGCCTTGTTCGTGGTTTCCGTGTTGCAGTCGCATTTCATCGTCCTCAGCGACTGGGACCACATCATCGTGGAGTGCATCAACGAAGGCATCATGGAGGATGGCAACCTCAATATCGACGCCCACTCCATGGTTCCCTCCATGCTGTCCAGCCACTTGGTGTAATTTTGTTAGTATTAGTGCAATAAACTGCAACTCTCAGATAGGCCACGAGCTTCGCATATGCATATAGGCGCCCAACATGAGTTGCGGCCTGAAAAGCGCCTCGGGATTATCGCGTTCACCTTTTCTGACGCAGGTCCTGCTTGCAAATGCCACTAAGGTAAAGTGACGCCGGGGAACTCTGGGTCCAGGATCTTGGGAGGAACCCCTGGATCATAACCCTACTTTGGCGCTGTGCAGTCGCGGAAAGTTGATGGCGCATGTGTACCACAGCTAAAATGGGACATTCAAAGATTGGCAAGTAGGGCCACAGCTAATTTCCGTTTTGGGACTGACAGCTGATTTATCATTGAAAAAGGCCACTTTGGTTCAGTTTTGGGCATTCACAGGCTTGCTGCTTCCGTAAGGTGCATTGAGATAGTTTGTTGGTGTGCTTGGAGAGCACCTTTCGCAATGCTTTATCTTTTCCCCCGCTTCGCTCGCTTTGACTTCCGGCTCTCTTTGTCTTTCGGATATTGTGGGTCGTGTCTTATCATTCTCCGCTTCCGTGTCGGATTGTGCTTCGGTTCTAGACTGTCGCACGTGATTGGAGCCAGTGTAAACACCAAGATAGGAAATCAGAAGCGCGGATGTAGCGAGAACGCATTGACCATACACTGCCACTGGCGCAGAAAAAGTCCCACGCAGGTCAACATATACAGGCCGGCCTGCCGAGAATTTTAGCATTTCGTAGTCTGTGTGGGCGAGTGCTGGCTTTAACCAATGCATACCGGCAAATTTAGTGGAGGCACTAGAAGAGTCTTCCAAGCGTGGCCACCTCTGCATAGAAGAAGCCTCAGGTTACCACCGCGCACATTTTGTCGTGAAAGCATAAGCGCCTAAGTCTTTAACCCACCCGCATATGCCCACCGCACCGTCAAGATCAAAGTAACAATAGGCACGGTGAGGAGTCAAGGGATGGACATGAGCAGCATGAGCATCAACGCAAACGTAACGGCGGCCATGGCAGTAGGGGAGAATATTCCGCGAGAGTAAGGAGAACATAAGTATGAACATATACCAATGTAAAAGACTGCGCTGGAGCATGTGCCGTGCATCTCCACGTTCCAT
Organism: Metschnikowia colocasiae; assembly: GCA_002370175.1. NCBI lineage: Eukaryota > Fungi > Ascomycota > Pichiomycetes > Serinales > Metschnikowiaceae > Metschnikowia > Metschnikowia colocasiae. The sequence goes on from NKZV01000919.1 coordinate 27,012, forward strand.
GCAGCCAGTATATTCTATCAATAACCTCTGTTTGCTATCATTTGTGGTGTCATGCTTGCTTCTTGCTTGTCTTTCGATATCTGGGGCCAAGAATGCTTAACCTTAATAACACGCTTTCCTGTCTCGTGTTAAAAGTCTATTCATACCACGGGTGCAGTTCTTCAAAGCGAATGTGTGAACGTGTCAGAAAATAAGCCTGTTGTTCTTTGTTTTTATTTGTTTTTTGCCCCGATATTCACCTTTGATCACCATCTGTTCCTTGTTTCCAAATCCAGTCTTGTTGATTGCTTTTCCTAATCCGAGCTCTTTTTGGTTCAGTTCTTGCACGTTCCTTGTTCGCATCTGGGTATTGCTCATTCGTTGTCCCCCCTTCCCCCCTTCGTAGTATTTTTGTACTCTCTATTTTCAAGTGCTAGCATATTTCCGTGTTCCCCGTGATTGCTAGCGACTCGGAAACATCGGGTGGTAGCCTTTCAAGCATGGGTCAAATATTAGAGTTCCAGAATATCTGGCAAATCCGAGAGATCTGTGTCTTGCCATTATTCCAGTCTATCTCTTCAATCTTGCTCGTCTAACGGCTGGTATCTCTCCGAAACGCCTCTGCATGGGGACTTCTTCGGTTGCATCAATGGTGTCGTCTGAGGGCCTTGTTCTTATTGTCAAATGCATGACCACCACGTCCAGTTCCGAAAGTCGGAGACGGCTGGACCACCATGAAGAATGGATTACGACAGAGTCTAGTCCTTGAAACGCAAGATGCCGGGAAAGGAGGAGGGGATCGGCGGGGATTCGCAACCATTGAAGTGACGATTAACGGGGCTACCAATCGTCACTAACATTCCGATTGTTCAAACGGCACCGGTATTTCGGGCAGCAGCACAGATTAGCAGCACAGCAGCACGGATTTACAGCAGCATGGCAGAGCCAGGGGGAGTAGCATTCCCGATACTTATATAAGAAGGGGGTCGCAAGTTTCAAGGCTGAAACAAGCTCGCGCAGCCACGTCCTTCTTGGGTACAGCGCATGGCGTGGGCGGCCCCGAACAGAGATGAAACACCGCCAACGCGAGACTCCATCACGCCACATTGCCCGCAGGCGTTGGTGTTTACTCTACGTTTTACGGTAATGGTATCAAGAATTCTCGCTTTGCATTGTTCAACGCCCATCTCGATGACAAATAAGGTTGGTGCATTGTGTGGATCTCTGCAAAGCATCGCGAAGGTAAAATATGCGTCCACGGTCCCCTCGATGCCCCGTGCATATAGAGCCGACTCATAACCAGCATGTGAAGCTCAAGAAAACAATGGGCATTGATCCGAACAAGAAAAGCAGCATGTAGCAGAAAGTGAACCTATAACAGGCCCGGGCCGCAGCCCCAGCCTCAATTGTATGCTGCGGTGGTGCGCTGCGGGCCGGTCGAGGGTTCCGGCACACGGATACATCGGCGGGCATAGGCCCCGAGAACATGCCTGTCCGCGGCCCCTGCGCGCACATGGCCTCCATTTCCGAGGGGCCGGCCTTGCAGCACTATTGGCCATCCCTGTGCAGCTGCACCCTAATCTGGATTCAGCCTTGGTGTGGGTGGCCGGGTGTTATTGTCTGTGCTAGAACCAGTAATGCTGTTTAAGCTTCAATTAAACGTACCACAAACAAGCTTCAACAAACTCCTCACCACTTAAGCTTCCGCTTAACACCGGTGATTTCCCCAAGCCTCGTTTCACCGCGAGATCCCAACCTTCAACTGCGCAACCCCCTTCAAACAAACTTTGCCTGTACCCGCCTTGCCCACCCCCTCGCTGCTCAACCAAGCCCGCCACGCAAACCTCACGGCTGTTGCAGGCCACGGGGGACTTGGCACATTCCGCCAAAGAGTCTGGCGATCTACGTCGGCCTCATGTGCAAGGAAAGAGGCGTCGCGAAGAATTTAGCTGGCGCTTGTATACAGACCATGCATTACTCGTCTATGTGTTTTCACTTTGCATGGCGCCTAGATGGAGCGCACGAAGCGTGGGTCCTGCACGTGCACATAGCCGCGGGTGCTAAATTCTGCAACGCTGTTCCTGGTTTGGGTGCATGAGCGCCTGCGTGCATAACAGACCCTGGTTATACGAAGGACTATTTTCCCTGCTTTTTCATGCCTAATCTCACTGCTGCCGTCATATATAATCCCTCCCTCGCCCTTTCTATGTTTGCTTGACGTCCCGCCCCTTTTCTGCCCCTGTGCTCTTTTTGCTGCGGTGTCAAGATTCCTAGTGCTTTTATCTCCGGAACTGCCAGTCGTGTTCCGTCTAATCTTTCCCTCTGAAGCCTCTCCACCTTCCGCCGTCCACCATATTTTGGTCTTGCCCAATCTATTTGCATCTTCCTACTTTGAAGCCTCAAAAAACAACCGCCGTCCACCCCCTCAATTGCAACCGGCTCCCGTCAAATCACTGACTTCATTCATAGAATCATTTGGGATCACTCGCCTCATTATTCCATTCTTCGTGTGATCTCTTCCGCCATAATTCCATTCTCCTTGTGATCACATCCACCATAATTCCGTTCTCCTTGTGATCACATCCACCATAATTCCATTCTTTTTGTGATCACTATAATTCTATCCTCGTCGTGTTCGTGTGATAGTTATTGAGACCTGCAAGTCCTTTTGTCGTGTCCGGCCATTGCCCTTTGATCCTGTCGTCCAAGTCTGCCTGACTTGTCTTCAGAATGCATCAAATCCATTGCACATTCAAAAACGAGAATGTTACGATTCACCAATACAAATACCCCTATGGTATCTACAAGACCGAGGTGCGGTGCCATGAAACGGCCATCCATGAGTACGCTGACGAGATTGTGCAGACCATGAAAGCGGCGCTGGAGGCATCAATGCCCAACGTCAAGCTTATTGCCAACCAGCCCTACATCAACTCCGTTGTGCGTTACAAGCTCGTGGACTTCCTCATGAAGATGCTGGTGCGCTTGAAGATCTTGCCCTTTGTGTTTTGCCGTGCCGTGCGCTTCTTTGACCGCTACTGCCTGAAACGTGTGGTTTTGTTAGACCAGGCGCAGTTGATCATCACCACCTGCCTTTGGATAGCCGCTAAGGTCCAAGGCGGAAACAACCACTTTGCCAACTTCCTGAGCGACCGCCACGACGCTGCTGTGCGCACCATTCTGGACTTGGGCTACGGCGGAGGCGCCCGTTTCCAGGACCCCACCGAGAGGTACCGTTTGCCCAAGCTTAGAGAAATGATCAAGCTCTGCGGCTCCCGCTGCAACTACGATGCCAAGATGTTCAACCAGATGGAAATGCATATCATGGGTGCGTTGGATTGGAAACTCAACGACCCTTCCATTGACGAGTACATGGTTGTGGCGCAAGAGCTCAAGATCACCGTGGACTCGCCCTTGGAAACAAAGCTCATTGAGTTCTTCCACATCAAGCGCTTCATGGCGTACGCCGCGTGTTACCTGTACGACCTCATCAAGTACGATGTGTTGGAGGTGGCCAAGGTGATTGTGGACTTGATCAACAACACCCTCTCGTTGCACGAGCTGGACTCCCGGTTCCAGACGTTGAACCACTCCATCATTCTTGATGAACAGGTTGTTGATTACTCCAACTACGAGGAGATCAAGAGATGCTTGATCGAGGCTATTGTCAATGCTCCGGTTTACCTTCTCCAGTACTTCAACACCAGAGGGCCACAACTGATGGTTTCACTCTTATCCAGCTCTACATACAAGGCACCCACGCCGGAAGCAACCCTCTACGCTAAGACCATGTCGGACTCCTATGGCAAGACCATGCATGATTCTTATGGTAAAGCCATGGCCGACTCTTATGGCAAAAACACGACTGATTCATATGCCAAGTCCATGACAGAGTCGATTGCTACCAAGTCGGTTTTCTCGGATTATCCTGCATCAAACTACACCTATGGAAGCAACTTCGAAGTCAATGCCACCCCAAAAAGCCTCAATTCATATACAAGAACAGCGCCAAAATTCCCGGACCCCCCGCCACTGCATCTTGGACGCAAGTTTGAGTCGGGGAAAGGTTCTAACCTTGACCCGGCGCATTCCCAGAGCCACCACTACCCCCCACTAAGTCATCCGACATGTGTCTTCTATAGCCGATCCAACGGCAGCCACCTGAGCATCAAGTCCAGCACCTCGTCGAAGGAAATGGACATATTCGACCATGATCGGCCCTCCATTGGCCTCCAGTCGCCGTCCAGCGAGACTGGGGACATCAAACTCCAAGAGAAAAACCGGCGTTTCTAACGAATACCCTACAACCGAAACATAATAGTCAGTTATTGATAGCCTTCGCCCTGGGCGGCGCCTTGGCATCAACAGCTCCGCGTCTCGCATCATAAATCATCAAGTCATGCAATTTTGTAGTCACACATTCTCTGACCCATGCATTCCCGTAGATCGGAATGCTCACCATAAGCCAGCTTGCGTGGTGGAGACGTGCTTCCTGTAGGTGCCAGGTGCAAATGCTGATGCAGAGTGCACGCACAGCACCATATATCAAGCATGTGACGTGCGCATGTACGCTATATGCCGGTGGTCGATGCGGAGCGATGAGCGTCGAGGACAGTAATATACACCGGCACCTCTCCTGGCCTCGTGTGCAGGATACGTACCCTAGAAATAGTCGCTGCTAGAGACTCCCTGGTTACGTGAGCTTCCTTCTTCACTGAACCCAATCTCCAGGAACCAATCACACAAACGCAAAGACCCGAAATCGCCAGGGTATCATTCGTCTAGCATTATGCGCCCGTACCCTGACAGTTTGCCGGCGTGCAGGATTGGCGGATATCCCGAGGAACATTAACGCTGCAAATATGGGCGGCAAAAGGAACGTCTGGCACGCGTTCTCACGAGCTTTGCTAGAGGAAAGATCGTGATAAAAGAAAATGTGGCGGGTCCACAAAACCAAGCCGCTAATCACGAGTGAAGACTAATTGGCATCCAATTATTGGAAACGTCTAGTTGACTACCCCCCACTTATAAATGCCGCACTAGCATCACCCTATATCACCGTCAAAGTATACGCAAAGCAACTCAGAACGGAACTCCCCAGATCAGGTCAGCCCAGGCTGTCCATGTGCAACCCGAATTGAGAATGATCAAATGCGTGGCGGTAAAGATAAGAGCAAAGGGCCATCATTGTGCTGAAAGTGGACACAGGGTTCCAATTGTGGGGGATCTGATGACTTAACGGCCTTTGGGAAAGCCGTTTTCACCACCCTCCATGAGTTGCATAAGGAGCAAAGAAGAAGGGCGTCTAGGGGCATGAGGCTGCGAATATGGGGGAGGCTGTGCGAAGTGTGAAGGCGTGAGGTGGCAGCTCGCGCTTCCTGCAGTCCCGGCAAATTCACACCTGCATTTGAGATAAAACCTGCGTGCTAGACGGGAACACCAACAAACATGTTATAAGAAGGTCAGCTGATCTGGAGCGATGAGCTTTTAATGGAACCTCGGCACTTTTGGTCGGATCCGCACCAAAAGTGCCATACGTCGATCCCCCTGAATTATCTTATGTGCTACCTCACCAAACACGCATTGTGGGAAGGGGACAATAGGACTTGAGTGCAGGCGTGCGTCCATTGTGTGGAATCCGGGGTGTACTGGCTTATTGATCAAGTTTTGCGGTAAGCGTTTGGTGTACGGGCTCACTGAGGAAGCCTGAGCTGGGCAAAAGGCGTTGGCGTACTGGTGTGCTTATGTACAGGATGGCTGTGTGAGAGTGCGTGAAGCGCGCCGAGTCCCGCTTGTAGGACCACGGTCCTTTGCACTCGCACCAAAGCGAGAGTGGTTGATACGCGACTGGAGAAATTGGCGGCCTGTTTATGCTTGACTGCATATAGTGTGGTGCACGGGTGTGTGCCTGCTTGTTCCTGCAGAAACCGCGCCGCGACTCACAGCCCGTTCTAAAAACACTTTCTGACCTCCAGAGCAACTTCTTCCTTCGCAAGTTCTTCCTGCGACTTCCTGCAAACTTCATTCTGAACCATTGTGGAATTTCTGAAACTTTGAGCCCCCGGAAATTTCGCCCTTTTTTTCCTGGCCTTCCTGGACTCCGTGAACTTCAACTTGGCCTTTCAGGTTCCTTCACTGTGATTTTGATCCTGCAACTCCTCTCATCTTCATTCTTGCATCATCCATGCTTTTCGTCCTTTTTTTCCTGCTCCTACTGCTTGTCCTTGCAGCCCCCAACATGGATGAGTTAGAGGGCACGTGGGTGTCCAAATCCAATTCCGTGATCACCGGACCTGGGTTCTACGACCCCGTGGATGAGCTCTTGATCGAGCCAGCACTTCCTGGGATCTCGTACTCATTCACCAAAGACGGCTACTTCGAAGAGGCCTTGTACCGAGTCACATCCAACGCACAAAACCACTCGTGTGCTATTGCGTCCATCACATACCAGCATGGCAAGTATGAGATCTTGGCCAATGGCAGTGTGGTGCTCAATCCCATAGCCGTGGACGGGCGGCAGTTGTTGAGCGACCCCTGTGGCCTGGAAAGCGACCATGCCAGCTATGTGCGCTATGTGCAGCCCACATGGTTCGAAAAGTACCAGGTGCAAGTATCGGCGTACCACGGCCGCTACCAGCTCCAGATATACGAGTTTGACGGCACCCCAATGCAGCCTTTGTACTTGGCCTACAGGCCACCTATGATGTTGCCCACCACTGCTTTGAATCCCACCGACAAGGCGCTGGAGACGTCGACTTCTTTACGCAGAAGAATCAAGAGGTCCTTGGAGAACCAGTACCGGACAAATGCCGTGAGAGACTCGTCCAATGCTTTGTTCGACCGGCTTTGGTGGTGTGCCGTGGGTGCCCTCGGCGTTGTGTCTGCAGTGTTTGTCATCCGCTAGGTCAGATAAGCGATCCAAGGCGAGACATGGGATACGAGTGACTGGATTTCTCTGAATCTCTAGAATTTGGACCATTTGAATTACGTGACATTCTCCGCCTCTTAGATGAGTCAACGAAGTTTCTGACTCATCATTTATCCTGACTCGTTCTCATTATTGTTTGATTGAATCCCTGATTATTGAATTCTCTATTCTTTGATCATTCATATTACCTGAATTTATGCACTGTTTCAATGGTATTCAGACTGTGGTTGCAATGGCATTTGCTTGGTCATTCATGGTCTGGCCCATGAGCCATAGAAAGGGTGATTGTTCCGTAGACCAACAATACAAGTACTGTAATCCTTAAACCAATGTGCTGACCAGCAGCCACAGGGTGATAGTTCACTGCCCATGGGCCAGTTCCGGGGCCAGTTCCGGGGCTTGTATGCAGTTCCAGGGACTGTATGCAGTTCCGGCCTATTGACTCAGGTCGTTTCCGCTGGTCCACGAAAATATATTTTGCCGAATTTGCAGCAACAGTAGACTCTGCACAGCTTCAACACAATCATATCTTCCGGGCAGCCCCCAATCACGCGTGTGTGGGGAGTTGTGTGGGTGTAAAGGCGGGTCACGTGACCATTCCGAGGGTCAGCGTTTTGTCCAGCGTCCATCCCGGCACAACATCCTCCGTGTGGAGTCTTGCAGCTGTGGCATGCGCCACTCCAAGGTGTGTGTCTGGCAAAGCCTGCCGGCACAAGGCATGCCAGTCCCAGTCTTGCTATGACGGTGTAAAGAGGTGTCCTGCACACACGCATATGATCTCAGGCTACGCCACCCCTCATACCCCCAACATCTCCTACAATGGCGTGGTTTGCAGCAGCGGACGCCAGCGTTGAAATGGATACCCAGATCGAAGCCGCCACGTCCGAGTCCATCCCCAACGGCGACTTGGACATGGCCGTGGCGCTAGAAATCACCGACGTGATCCGGTCCAAGAAGGTGCCGCCCAAAACCGCCATGAGGTGCTTGAAGAAGCGCTTGGCCAAAGTATACACCAACCCCAACCTCTTGCTGCTGGCGCTAAAGCTTTGCGACATGTGTGTCAAAAACGGCGGCACGGCGTTCATCGAGGAGCTCAACTCCAAGGAGTTTGTGGACTACTTGGTGGAGTTTATTTTCAAGGTGCACTACGACACGAAAAAGTACCAGGTGTACTCGCTGGAGGCCAAGCACGCGGTGGGAACGCAGATTCTCAAGATGGTTCGCGAGTGGCTGTTGTACTTGGAGCAGAAGTACCAGAACAACTATTTGCAGCGGGTGGTGCAGGGCATGCAGAGGCAGGGCTACGAGTTCCCGGCGGTGGACGTCGGGGTGGCGCAGAACGCGGCCAACTTCGTGGACTCCGTGACGCCTCCGGACTGGGTCGACGGCAAGGACTGCATGATCTGCTACAACCCGTTCTCGGTGATGAACAGGAAACACCACTGCCGCGCGTGCGGCGGCGTGTTCTGCCAGGACCACTCGTCGCATAGCCTTGCGTTGCCGTCGTTGGGGATCGTGCAGGCGGTGCGCGTGTGTGACGACTGCTACCTGATGCACAAGGGCTCCAAGGACGACGTTTTGCCGGTGCCAAGGGCGGCCAACGACGGGGCCGGCGCACGTGCCTCTGAAGAAGACGAGGAGTTCAAGAGGGCTATTGAGATGAGTCTCAAGGAGTCGGCGCCCATGGCCTCTGGTCCGGCTCAGCGCCCTGTTTCCGACCGCGATGCGGATTCTGATTTGGATGACGACATGAAGGCCGCCATAGCTGCCAGTTTGGCCGATGTGCCCAAGCAAACAAATGCGCCAAGACAGCCGGTGCCGGAGCTGGAGTTCTACCAGACCGCCATTGCCTTTGATACGAATGCCTATGCAGACAGCGGGGATGCATATGGGAATGTCTCTGAGAACTCTCAGAACCTCTCTCACCTCTCTCAGAACGTCTCTCACCTCTCTGAGAGCAGCCTCTCTCAAGTCGGCCAAGGTGGCACCGCTCAATCAAACCAACACCCCGGGTACCAGGACCTCACACCGCAGGAAGAGGACGATATCAATCTCTTTGTGCAGCTCATCAATGGCGTCAAGAACGACCGCAACCGCCAGGCCAACATTCTCAATGACCAGAAGCTCAGCGACTTGCATAGCCGGGTGGTCCGCTTAAGGCCCCGCTTGAACCGGTCGCTCCGGGACTCCATCGAAAAGTATGACTTTTTCTTGGAGTTGAACAACAAAATCAACACGGTCACCAGGCTCTACGACCAGTTCCTCGAGAGCAAGCTCTCCCAGGCATACGGGCGGCACTCTGTGCAGGACGTTCTCTACAGGTACGGCGAAGGTGGCCAAGATAACCAGTTTACTGGTCTGCAAGCCCAATTTACTGGTCTGCAAGCCCAATTTACTGGGAAGCCGGGTCCAGGTCACTTGACCACGCAGCATTCCGGAGCTGTCTTCCCTCCTCCCCCGGAACTCTCCGTGCAGGCAACGGGACCCACCAACTACGGAAAACCCATGGAGTACCAGTCACGTGTTTCCACCGGTCAATCAACCCCATATCCTGTGGATGCAGAACTGAACCAATACAAGGTGTTTTACGATGTGAGCAGACAGACGCAGAAGCCGGAGCAGGCCGAGAGTCATAATCTGAACCAGCCGCAAACCTACCAGCCTCAAAGTAACCAGAAGCCTGGGCAATCAGCGTTCAAGTATCCTCTGCATCAGGAACTAACCTTTCCACAGGTCCCCTCGAGTCCTCCAGGAAGTGACGTGAGTGATACTGAGAGCGTTGCCAGCCGGTTTCCTGCTTTAGGTGACCAGTTTGAAGAACAGGTGGAGCCGGAGACACTCCATCATGGTCATGCTCTGGAGAGGTACCCCACCATGACGGAAATCGAAAGGAAGAATGAACCAGGCAATACTACGGTGAAAGGGCCTGTGGAAACCAACCCAGTGAAATCGGAGCCAGTGAAATCGGAGCCAGTGAAATCAGAGCCCGAGCCGCTCATTGAACTATAGCGAATGCAGTGATGCAAAAGCACGTTCTCAGTCCATGCCAAGCAAATTAGTTCAACCATACCTTTTCACTACACCTTTTCACCACACCTTTTCAACCAAATTTCATTTTCCAATTATTACCGAATTGACTCAAGACGGCAGAGGTCACTCTGCAGATCATCCAGAGGTCACTATTGACAAACGTCAATGACTAATTGTTATATGCAGTGCCGCAACCATCTTGGCCTGCACAGAGGATGAATATTTCTCAGCCCCATGTGGACTCTGTGCACAAACTTCTCTACCTTTTCACAAAGACCTTATCCCACGAGAGCTGCCGCTTGAAGTTCATTATTCCATACTCACAAAACCAGTGAGTAATTAGTGACGAGGAAGTGCCAGACCGCCAAGACCGCCAGATACGAAGACCACATCCGTCTTCTCCGTACTCATTCCCACAAGTGTTGCCTCAGTGATTGCTGTCCCAATTGCTGATTCGTTTCTACTGCTGCAGTTGCTTTTCATTTACGTTTTTGCAGTCGCTCATTGTTACCTTATTTTTCGTGCAATGGCTACTGTGGAGATTCTTGAGCCCAATGTTTACCGGGACTTGGTTCCCAAAGGCAGTGACGCCAAACGGGACCCCCAAAAAACTGTTCACGATGCTCTTCTCCACCGCATCAATGGCATCGACCCCGACTCGTGTGCTGCTGGCGAGGAGGACTCGTTTTTTGTGGCCGATTTGGGTGAGATCATGCGCTCCTATTGGTTGTGGAAGGCCCGGTTGCCGGGGGTGCAGGCGCACTATGCCGTCAAGTGCAACAATGATGAAATGGTGGTCCGGACGTTGGGCATGATGGGCTGCAACTTTGACTGTGCGCTGAAGAACGAGATCGACTTGGTGTTGAGGCTCGGCTTCGATGCGTCTCGCATTGTCTATGCCAACCCGTGCAAGACCAATTCGTTTATTCGGCACGCCAGAGCGGCCAACGTCAACTTGACCACCGTGGACAACGTGCAGGAGCTCTACAAGGTGCACGCCTACCATCCGCAGTGTAGGGTGCTTATTCGGATTGCCACCGACGACGAGACCGCTCAGTGCAGGCTCTCGACCAAGTTCGGGTGCACTTTGGAGCATGGCTTGAATGAGCTTTTGCCCGAGTGCAAGAGATTGGGGTTGGACGTGGCTGGCGTGGCGTTCCATGTTGGATCGGGCGCCAAGGATTTCGACTCCATTGCGAAGGCGATTGCCGATTCCAGGGTGTTGTTCGATAAGGCCCATGAACTCGGCATTCAGATGAAGATCCTCGACATTGGCGGGGGGTTCGAGCATGACACGTTTGAGCAGTCGTCCAGTGCCGTGATGAAAGCCCTCGAAAAGGACTTTCCCGAGGACTTCTTGGAGAAAAACGGCATCGACGTGATAGCCGAGCCGGGCCGGTTCATGGTGTCACGTGCGTTCACCTTGGCGGCCAACGTGATTGCACGCAGAGACTTGGACCGGGACTCGGGGCTTGACGGCATGTTGTACTTGAACGACGGGGTCTACGGCAACTTGAACTGCATCTTGTTCGACCACCAGAGTCCGCAGGCCCGGGTGTTGCGGCACGGCAAGGACGACATGCCGAAAAAGGAAGGAGACCATGTGTTTTCTGTGTGGGGGCCCACCTGCGATGGCTTGGACTGCATCAGCACTGACATGGCCTTGGAGAGAGACGTGCAGGTGGGCGACTGGTTGTACTTTAGCGACGTGGGGGCTTACACTTCGGTGGCCAGCACTTCCTTCAACGGGTTCTGCGGCACTGCCCACGTGACCTATGTCAACAGTGAGGAACCGTGCTAGGCGAGTTGCTAGGTATTGCTATAATCGATAAGCTTGTTCAGCAGGTGCAGCGAAGGCATCGGGCACGTGACTGGCGTAGGTCACCGACCACGTGACTGAACGTTAAAGTTGCCAGTGATTGGAGAGTAAGGTTGTCTGTCACGTGACACGGGCCGCGTGTCGTGCACGTGCGCGGCGCACCGCCACTTCCCCAACCCAGCCCTTCACACCCCAGTAGGCGCCCACTTCCCAGCGTCTATACTCCATGTCTTCTAGCGCTCAGGAAAACCGCAAGCATGTCGAAAATGCGTTGCACGCCATCTCTTCTTCCAGATGCAACGAGCAGCCGCCGTCCACCGGCCCCACAATCGTCACCACCGATGACGGGGAGCAGGTGTGCACCACAGAAAGAGTCGTCAAGTCGGTGGCGCACCCAGCCACGTTTTCGCCGGCGGATTCCGATGTTTTTGGCGCCAACGGCCTCCCAAACCACCAATTCTTGAAGCAGCACTTCTTCCAGGAAGGCAGGCTCACCGAGCCGCAGATTATCCGCATTCTCCAGGCCGCCACGGAGCTCTTGGCCAGCGAGCCCAACCTCTTGACGGTTCCGGCGCCCGTCACGGTGTGTGGCGATGTGCACGGCCAGTATTACGATCTCATGAAACTCTTTGAGGTGGGCGGGGACCCAGCCAAGACCAAGTACTTGTTTTTGGGCGACTACGTGGACCGGGGGTCGTTCTCCATCGAGTGCTTGGTGTATCTCTACTCGTTGAAGCTCAATTACCCGCAGACGTTCTGGATGTTGCGGGGCAACCACGAGTGTAAGCACTTGACCGACTACTTCACCTTCAAGGCCGAGTGTTTGCACAAATACTCCGAGCGCGTGTACGAAGAGTGCTTGGTGTCGTTCAATGCACTTCCGTTGGCGGCCATCATGAACAAGCAGTTTTTCTGTGTGCACGGAGGCCTCTCGCCGGAATTGAGAACCTTACAGGATCTTCATGATTTGGACCGGTTCCGCGAGCCGCCCACCAGAGGCTTGATGTGTGACCTTCTCTGGGCGGATCCTGTCGAGGATTACGACGACGATAATATCGACCGGACCTTCCTCAAGAACTCCGTGCGTGGCTGCTCGTATGCCTTTACATACAAGGCGTCTTGCCAGTTTTTGGAGCGCACAGGCTTATTGTCGGTGATCCGGGCCCACGAGGCCCAGGACCTGGGCTACCGCATGTACAAGCGCACGAAAACCATGGGGTTCCCCTCGCTCCTCACCATGTTTAGTGCTCCCAACTATTTGGACACCTACAACAACAAGGCGGCGGTGTTGAAGTACGAGGACAACGTCATGAACATCCGGCAGTTCAACTCGTCGCCGCACCCGTACTGGCTCCCGCATTTCATGGACGTATTCACGTGGTCGTTGCCGTTTGTGGGGGAGAAAGTCACCGATATGTTGGTGTCCATCTTAAACGTGTGTACGGAGGAGGAGCTAGACGAGGAGACGGACTTTGCTGGCGGCGAGACTCCGCAGCCGTCGCCCATCTCGGCCAAGCCGTCTATTTCCTTCGACGATGCTGATCCAAGTGCAGTGTCGGGTAACACCGCCGGAGAGGTCGATGCCACGCTTGAGGAGAAGCGCTTGGCGCTCCGCAAAAAGATTTTGGCCATTGGCCGTGTATCCAGAATGTACCAGGTGTTGCGAGAGGAGTCGGAGCAAGTGGAGAAGCTCAAGAGCATGAACGAGGGCATTCTACCTAAGGGATCCTTGTCCAATGGGCGTGAGGGTCTCAAGAATGCTGTGAGCACCTTCGAAGAAGCCCGCCGGGCGGACTTGGTGAATGAGGCTTTACCCCCATCGCAGGATGAGAGGAAGAGGCACGAGGTGGAGCGGAGAAAGAAGATCAAGAAGGACTTGGAGAGTTCTCCCCAAAGCCCGGTGTTTCTGCGCTTGATCAGGAAGCTATCCGGGTGATTAGCCTCTGACAATACTGGAAATTCTAAGGTCGATACATCATTTGGCAACCTAAGGTCTTTTACACATACGGGACATTCTGCAGCATTGGAGAACGATTGGAAGTGGCTGTTCACCGGACAGTATCGGACACGTGACCCTGACGATGAGTTGGAACCCTGGCAGTGAGCTTACCAAAGTAACTGCACTGATAGATGCTCTGTTTTCTGCTTGCGTCACTGCTTTGGTCAACACACCTTGGTCTGCTTGATGTCAAGGACTCCTCAGCGAGGATCGGAATAATTAACCTATATCTAGAGGCGCGATGCACCCGTACACCCCACGCGCACGAGGCGAAAAGCGGCCCCAGCACCAGCGCTGCACGAGTGTTTCACCGTCCACACTCCGATGTCACGGACCATTGGCGAGCCTCCCAACGTAGAGAATACGGTGCCGCTCCACCTCTTTCGGGCGCAGTCGCCGGCGCGCTACTCGCACTTGGACGGCGACAAGGCCGTGTTATATGCCGGCGCCGTCAATACCAAAGTGTTCGTCAGCGGACACGGCCAAGGCGGCGTCTTTGAGGCGGTATCCGAGAATCCCGTGACCATCTACGTGTTGAACACGAGCTTGGTTCTCTGGGTGCCGCTGCTACATACAGGAGTGGACATTGCCTACACTCTGATTGTTCTCCATGCCATGAAGGAGCAGAATGGCCAGCAGGTGTTGTACTTGCAGGTGATGACACGGGGCGCATCTGAAACAGAAGGGCTTCTGCAGACCACCGAGCTAGTGGTTTGTCTCGGCGACAGCTGCACTGAAACGTCGGGGCTAGTTACCAAGTCGGCAAGTGTTGGCGAGCTCTACGAGGCGTTGTCCACGTGCCTGGCGTTCCACTACGACTCGGACTCGGACGGCTCGGAAGCGGGTGGCTCGGCCGCAGACCTCCCCTCGCAGTGGTTCACTGCAGACACACATCCTTCGGAGGCCATCTCGGTGCCGGCCAGCTGGCTCAATTCCGGGGACGCAGACGACCTTGGCATGGATATACAGGAGGACCTGGATCTGCAGGAGGAGGCTGGCATGAAGGTTGCCTTGAACCACCAGCCTGTGGCTGGAGTGAGCCGAAAAAGCAATACCTTTGATGAAAAAGATAAGAAGCGGAGGCTTGAGTGAGCTCATAGAGATGTTGACAGACTGACTGACAGACTGAGACAGACTGAGACAGACAGTGACAGACTGAGACAGACAGTGACAGACTGAGACAGACTGAGACAGACAGTGACAGAGACAGACTCACTCAGACTCTGATTGGCAGAGCTGAACCTTCATCATGATGGAATGCAGAAGCCCGGGCTCGAGACATCCTTCTCGTTGCAAGGACAGCTCAAGCTAATCACCAGTGCAACACACAAGCAGTGCACCCAGAGCATCGCATCATCTGTGACCATGACTGATGACGGCTATCTTAATAGGGCAAGCGTATGGTATAGTCTTTGTAGGTAAGTAACCAGAGGTGCACTAAAGACCGGGCCATACAAGCAGGCACACGAACTGAGCCTCCCCAGCGCTATTAATGCACTTTTCACCGACAATAAGTCTACTGAACGCCGCAAGTGTGTGCCTGCATATAACGGTCGTGCCGAGCTCAGTGTTTTCTTTCGGCTTGCAATTGCAGGGTTCCATGTCTTTGGTGCTTCTTCATTTTCCCCTGATCAAACGGTCGGGTCTGGCAACCGTGATTTTTGATGGTCAAATGTGTATCTCACACTTGCGACTTCCCTCATGTGTCAAATCCGCAGGAAAATATAAACCTGCCCATTGAGTCACTCGTCAAGAAATCAACCAAGCTAATAAGAAAAAAAGAATATGAACCCAAGGAATAAGAATGAAAGTAGCAATGAGGACGTGAAGACGGAAAGTGAATAGTGAAGAAAAGTGAATAGTGAAGAAAAGTGAATGGTGAAGAAAAGTGAATGGTGAAGAAAAGTGAAATAGTGAAGACAGAAAGTGAAATAGTGAAGACGGAAAGTGAAATAGTAGACAGTGAAGACAGAAAGTGAAATAGTAGACAGTGAAGACAGAAAGTGAAATAGTAGACAGTGAAGACGGAAAATAGTGAAATAGTGTAGACAATTTGGACAGTTTGGACAGTGACAGTTTGGACAGTTTGGACAGTTTGTGTTGCGCGTCACAGAAAACCTTCGCATAAACTGGAACGGTAATGATATTGTTCTTCAATAAATCTAATAAGTGTGGATCTTCAGTATTCACTTCAGTCATCTTATTTCTTATCTGTATCTACCTTATACTAAGAACTCGTTGATGAACTGTTCCTTGTTCTTGTTTTCACTTCCATTTAAGAAGACTTCGTCTCTCTTAAATAGAATTCCATCGTGTACCCCTGTAGTAATGGCATCGGGTAGCCGTGTCAACAGACCCTGCATATACTGCTTCCACCGTCTCCCCCTTACCCTAAGGGTTTCCATCTGTTATCGTCTCCTTATGACCATTCAGGACTCCGCGGGATGTAATGTTGCTCTGCATGTTCAACAGTTTGGACAGTGACAGTTTAGACAGTGACAGTTTGGACAGTGACAGTGTAGAGAGTGACAGTGTAGAGAGTGACAGGACAGAGACAGGACAGAGACAGGACAGAGACAGGACAGAGACAGGACAGAGACAGGACAGAGACAGGACAGAGACAGGACAGAGACAGGACAGAGACAGGACAGAGACAGGACAGAGACAGGACAGAGACAGGACAGAGACAGGACAGGACAGTGATTAAAGTAGATTGTGAACTGACCAAACTGACCACTGACTACAAGTACTGATATCTTCCCTTCTTTATGGGCCGCGCACTACCGGGTGAAGCAGTAATTTTCTAATTGCTTAACTCAGGTTATTATCTTTATTAAAATAAGAAATTGTAGTCATCGGCGTCTTATATATTTTCAAATTGGTGAGATATAATTTAATGGCATTTTGTTAGTTTTATCGAAATAATAAGGAATTATAAAATCAATTAAAAATTCAATTAAAGATTTAATTAAAAGATATCATATTTATTATTTCTTAGAAATAAATTGATTAGTTAATTTGACCAAATTAAAGACAACATGATGAAGCAAGAAACCGATTCCCTAATCTCTGTTTATAACGGAATCAAAAGGAGATTCTGTTGGTAATTAGAGTAAATTGTCTTAGTTTGCACTATCGTTGATGGACCGCCTCAACGTGGATTCAGTAAACACTCTCGACCATCTTCCAAGTACAAGACGGCCTCATCGAACACTGACCGGAGGTGACTAGCTCACTTCGCTGACGCTAACCACTTGCATGGTACTAGGTTGTCAGAGTAGTCGATCTCAAGGAGCGGTACTTTATTGTTAGGTTTGCACACTAGAATTATGTAGTGTCATGGATCCAACTAACGAGACTTGCCTTAGCTATGTCTTAACAGATACAGTCGGTAACGACATGTGTCAAGTGTACTCACTTGGATGAGACACCCAATCTGCAAGTTGGCCGCAATCGCAGGTTTCAAGTTGAAACATCCCACAGAACACTAGAAATGTTATCCGGGGAGCTCGGGAAAATCCCTCAAGGGTTACCCGAAACATAAGCTCAGAAGTATATAGACCGCAGGTTGCGTGACTAGATTATGTTAGAATTATTATGACCTGGGCTTAGCCTGTATTCGCAAGAGGTAAGCTTCTAACGGCTTGTCAATGTTATGGATGTTTCCAGGAACGATGCCTCTAAGGATATTAAAGGATTCGGAAATGTTCTGAGGCTACTGACTTAGTAGGAACTCCCGTTCAGATAGATAAGTGATAGTTATTGTTATAGAAATGTTACCTTATTACGATCTTATATATATTAGATCTTATATATTAGATCTTATATATTACGATCACTAAATGTGTTAAGCAATGGAGTTCTTTCAACTAAGGGTTCTCCAGATCTTTATATCTTCTCGGCCCGCTTTAATCAGGTCATTCATCAGGCATGCATCTGCACGTGGGTACTTCGAGCTCACGGGAATGTCAGCCGATAAGGTCTTGACCTTGTCCTTGTGCGTTTGTGCTTGCCAGTCTTCATATCTTTCCAGCGTACCCTAGTAGTTGTTGGAGGACAGACTGAGAGTGAGCAAATTAGACACAGCACTTAGACAGATGTCTAAGTGAGGGGTCAAAGGACTCCAGATCTAATTGTCTCCATGTGTGTATGCACACTACCCCACATTTGTGGAGGACAAGGGGGAAGGTCCACTCCAATATAAAAGGAGGGACGCTGCCCATGTTTATAAGAGTAATCAAGTTCATCTAAAGGGGAGACATACCAAGATGTCTCCCGCTACCAGACCCACCAGAAGTGCCTCACGTGTAGCTATAGAAGATGCTAACACATCTGATACCTCAATTGAGGAAGTGTTCACTTATCTTGAGGGAACCATGAGATCTGTTAACCATGATAATCATGACTGTTCACCATGGTTGATATATGGTACTCCGGAGGTACTGAAGTTTGACGTGGACACGGAACTATCCGATTTACAGTATTCGATCCTGTATTGAGATTGGTAAATCTCATGTGTAACAGATTAGATCCCAGGGATTCCTGTCATTACTGTTCGAACAACTGATAGAACCTTATTAAGTCATCCAAACAAACCTGCCGGATCTAACATAGCGTGCAGCTCAAACACTGCCGTCTGCACCCGGGTAGTGCGCCAACCATCGGGGGAATGATGCGTATACTACGCTTCTGGTAAGTAAGTGTACAAGTACTAGGACAGTGGTTATGTTTGATAGCACTAGGACATAAAGAAAGTACTGAGTAACCTAGACAGATTAGTTACCAGCATTCCTTCTTTATGATAAATGACTGAACCTAATGACTGAACCTAATAATGACTCATACGTTCCATTCTTCGATAAATTGAGTACTTTACTCAGATGTTCTTACTCAGATGTCTCATTGATGACTCCCAAGAGGATCCAGTGGTTAGGCAAACAGCCTCTGAGTTATTGTTGTTCGAAGAGAACGTGCCCTTCCATGAGTTACACCTGGTAATTTGGGTTTGGTCAGGCATAACTGTCCGTGGCTCCCATTTTCGAGTCTGACAATTCCTCTGATCCAGCAGCGTAGGCTCTGATCCTGATGGCAGTGTGCTACCCAAGGTATCCAACCACTGATAAGTGACCAAGACTCTGATATGATACTTTGAATACTTTGATACTTTGATTAATGACTGATATACCTCATAGGAAGACTATCCTAATGTTCCAGTACGGATTAGATTAGGTGCGTTATACCTAGTGAGTTGTGATTGTTGATGGTCCACGAGGGAGAACCGAGCAACTGAAAGGAGGGTTCTGCCGGGGAGTTGACTGGTTCGGGTTTCCCTAGCTGGATCACACGCAGGCTATACTCGGATCATGTGCCAACATCGGGTGTAATGTTTACTGCTGATTCCACTGGCTATCATGACTTCGTAGTGACCTGCCGATTCCGTACAGACGAACTCTCCCCTTTTTTGCTGCAAAGACTTGCTGATACGGCCAGTAACAAGGCATGCGACACATCTAACAATGCTATCTGACACATCTAACATAATGCTATCTGACGTATCAGGACGCACCAGGACGGATTGTGAATCGCCCAGTGCTGAGGTCACTGTCGATACTAAACTCAGTGTCACCTGAGTACTGCAGATACACGACGTCTCTGCACTGGAGTACTCTGCACTCAGTACTGGACTGGTACTGTTTGATCTCCGGCTCCATTATCCAAGACCCGTACACCAGAAAGAAAGCGTACTTCAGTACACACAGACGAACTGTCCAGCCTCCTGGCTTCTTTCCCGCCAGTCCATACTCAACGCAAACAACCACCTGCTCGTGGGCAGAGGGGATCCATAGAAACCCGTGCACCAGCGCAGCAGAATATTTCCCAACACCTTCCCCATAAGCCAACAGCAGAAGAAATTTGTGGCAACCAGACCGCTTCCAATGGCACAAGCCCCACCGAACCTTTTCTCAAATCCTCATCCCTTTTTGAAATTCCGGGTACACCGTGCAAGTGGTGCAAGTCACGTGGCGGCCTATCGCATTACTTCCACTCGCACTTAGGCTCTTTTGAACACAGCTACCACCTCCAGATCCCAGGCCCAGAGCACGGCGCAAGTCCCGTCCTTCCACCTATCCAGAAACTTGCTGCGTCCCAGCCTTTTTCTTTCGTTCAGACACTTCTGTTGGGCGCCATGAAGACGGCCGAGGAAAAAATCCACTTCAAAAACCACTTCTTCAAGCTTGGCCAGGGGAGATTGATCTTGAAAGACGATGCCGAGTATTGGCTGGTGTTTTGGCACTGGCCCACGGCCGCCCTGCATGTTTTCGACCTCCTCACCCCCTACGACATCCAAACCGTGAGGGATCATAACCTCCCGAACTTCTTGACCATGGTGCACGTGCTCTGCAGTGCCCTAGTGAGAGGCCAGAGCCGCCAAGGGTTCGTGAACTCCGCCCGCATGCTCTCCAAGATCTTGCCGTTTTTGTTTGAGATGCCGGACTACGAGCGCATCGAACGCCGTGTTTTCTTGGAGGATGCCTTCGACCCCATGCTGTTCGCCAACAAACACCCGTACACCACCACCCGCCCATACGCCTCCCCCAAACCCTGCTCCTCGTCGCCCGCCGCGCTAGCGCCTGCGCTCGTGCGGGCATTGGTGGATGCGTTGCTCACCACCGCCGGCGGCGACGTGTGGGAAGTGGGGCTCGGGCGGCCGGGGCTGTATGCAGGACCTGACATTGCAGCCGATGTTTTCCGTGCTGAGGCGCTCCGGCTTCTCCTTGTGCTCGTATCGCGCCAGTTCTACGAACCCGCAAGCCTGGTTCGGCGCACCGGAAACGTCTTCTTGACCCTTTTGGTCACCACAGTGGCTGCGGAGCCGTTGCGGCGGTTTACCTGCAGTCTCACCAACATCGTGTGCCGTACGGGTAGGGTTTCACGAGGCGACTCCGGGCTTGAGGGGTTGCTGGGCTCGGCGCTAGTGTTGCGCTACTCGTATGCGTTGATGTGTGGGCAGCTTTTGGCCAGCTGCGTGCTATATGCAGTGCCGCTGCATCACCAGTCGCTTCTTCCCACCCAAAGCTCCTGCAACATGGTCAGCGAGTACTTTGGCCAACTCAGCACGCCGAAAGACCTTTCATTCATAGCCAGTCATCTTTTGGCGATTTTGCGCAGCCCGTTTGCGGCCGGAAACGGCAACCAAAGCCCCGCCGCTCCTGATCTACACCATAGCCCGGGCCCCCTCTCGCTCTCAGCCATGCTAATTCTACGGGAACTCTACGAGAACAACGCAGTGTTCCAGAAGCTGATGGCTGCACGACTAGCGGTGAAATTGGTGCCGTGTGTGTTGTACCATATCTATGCGTACTACGACCGCCCCGAGTACGAGCACTCGGTGAAGCTAGCGAGCTGTTTCTTGGTGGATCTTTCTGGCAAAGACAACCTAAACAAGCAATTTCTCCTCACCATTCCCGAGCCGTTTATGGACCAGCTTCCGCCGGAGTTTCGCGTCGCCGGCCCGGTGTCCACCCGGGACTTCGCTGTCATACACATGTGCCGGATTCTCTTGACGCTTGCGCCTCCACCACAGACTGTGTCCAAGTACACGGCACTCCCGATCAGGCAATTTCTTCTCCTGCGACTCACCGAGTTCTTATACAACGTCATTCCTTGCACGTCCCCACAAGTATCCGGCACAGACGTTGCAGCACAGAAGCTAGCCAACATCAACCCCGGGGCCGGGATATCGTACCGGGCATGCACGTGCGTGAGCTCAGTGATCTCTGCGTTTTCGACGCGGGCGTTTCTTGTGGCCAACCCCACGCACGCCCAGCTTTTGGCACTTCTCCTTCGGGCTTTATGCAGTGCCGTGACGAAGAACCCGCCGCTGGCTCGAATGTTGCTTGTGACGTTCTTGGAAAACGAAGCCATGTACGATAGTATCTGGACCACTGTGCAACACCTCTCGAAGTGCTACTTTTCGCAGTCGACTCTCTGCGACGTGGAGAATACGGAGGCCGTGGCTGATGAGGAAGAGGGGGCTGAAGAGAGCTTGGATGAGTCCGAGGAGGATTCCTTTAAAACACAAAACCCCTTCAAGGAAAATTTGCAGGCGGAAAGTGCCGAGGAGTTGCATTTGTCGGACCAGGATGTGTTGACACCCGTGCCTCCCGCAGGCATGTCTGAGCAGAGGAAGCAGAAGTGGCCGCAGGAAACGCCCATAAGCAAGACGTGGGGAGGCACGGGACTGCTCCACATTATTGTGGTGATTTTCATTCCGTTTTTGAAGCAACTGCTCGGTGACCTTTGGTGCAGACGTGGAGAGAAGTCGGCGGTGGACTTGTATGCAGTCGCACAAGAAGTCGGGCGGTGTGGCATACCCAAGAAGATCGCCGAGGACAAGCGATTCTTCCACTACGATATGTGGCCCGAAACGCCGTTGCACACGCTAGCGCTTTCGTGGAACAGCGAATCTTTGGGGTGGCTAGCGGCGGTGGTGGGGTGGGACGTGTATGCAGGAGCGGACACTATTCGAAGCTACGTTGCCGGAGACAAGACGATCATGGGCAACATATCGTCGTCGTTGGCAATGTTCACGAAGTTTGCATCGGGCTGGTCCAGTTTCGGGGCCAGCGGCGGGCCCGACGCGGCCGGTGTGCAGGAAGACACCATGGCATTCACCACCAACCTCTGGGCCGCCACCAATGTCCGGCTCTTCTCGGCCAAGGTGCAGGACAAGCGGCTTTTCGGGCTCCGTATCGGCAGTGTCGGGTCGGCAGCATCGGTTAACGACCTCACGTCGTCGCTCGCTCGCAAGTTCCGCTTGGGCAGTCGGTCCAGCGCCTCCAGCGCCGTGTCCACGCCCACGAGCATCGACGAAATCCATGACTTTCCCAAATTGACCAAACGGGATTCGGTCAGTTCCCTCCACTCTTTAAACACGCTCAACCGGGCTAGGTCCTACACCCCTCGGAGTTCCATCAGCAACTCCTAACTGCAGGTTATAGGCCAGGATGATGACTAGAGAAGCTTTAGAACCTTTAAGCTTTGGAAACTTTGCAAGATCTGATACGCCAAACGTTTAAGAAATGATAGCGTTTAAGACTGGAGGTTTTAGACACCTGGACTCAGTGTATCAGCCAAGCCAGTATATCAGTCAAGCCAGTATAGTAGTAGAGTAGTCACGTTATCATTGGCTGAAAGAGCACTGCAATAAGGTCCTGAGTATTCATTGGATAAGACTAGACTGATACCAAATCAGAGCCATGCACACCTAAATCATTATACTAATACAGTACGTCATATTGATTATTTTTAATGCTCCGTCAGCTCTTAGATCCCCTTGCTCCGGTGTCCAAGGCCACGAATACCGGGAATGCACTGGACACTTGTTGCCCACCTCACGCACACTATCTTCTTCTTCTTCCCTTAGTGACCATCTCAAAGCCTTCATCGTCTATGATCGGCTGCTTGATGTCAACGTCCATGGCATCGGTTTGCTGAACCACCGGTTCGGGGTCGGATTCATCATCGTCCGAGTCTGGGTTGTTTGGGTCCTCTTCAATCACCACGCTTCTGGCAGCTTGACCTGAGGCCTGCTTCTGCTGAAACCGACTGTACATCTCGTCCACCCGGCTGTAATTTTGTGCCTGGCACTCCCGATAGATCTTGATGATGAGATCGCCAATCACGAGTGCCGAGTCGTTGTCGATTTCCGTGTCGAACTCGTCCACCATGGCGTACAACAACGTCTCTTCAATCAACACAATGTCCACTGCGTTTTCCTGGAAAAGATCGATGACGATTCCGGAAATCCAGTCTCTCTTGTCGCCCGAGTTGGGGCCTCCCCACGAGTTCTCCACGGCGGTGGTAAGCTCCTCCCATTTGTAGATGGCCATGCACACGCCGAGCTCGAACTTTGCCTGCTGCTTTGGGTCTTTGAACTGGAGACTCTGGCCTTCCTCGGCCTGCACGTAGTCTGTGGGGTCAATGGACGTCATGGTGTGGAACGATGAGATGAGATGCGCTCGTCATCAGCGACATCACACATCCGTGCACCACACCACACCCGTGCACCCGCTATATCATATGCCCAACCTCCCGGTCTTTTTTTAAAACAGCACTGACTTCGTCCTCCGAGATGTTCAATGCAATGTTACGATACCTCTCGCTCCGCACATTCTGCTGCGTTAGTATGCCCTGGTCCACCAACTCGTTCACAATGTAATTGAGGTGGTGCATGCGTACATCTCCACCGTAAAGCAATGACACCACCGTGGTATCTTCAGGAAGGCCTTCCAAAAGCGGCAGTGTTTTCGTTTCAAGCATAAGCGTGTTCTTCATCTCGTCCATGATTTCGCCCAACGGATTCTCGCCGTTCCCCGATCTCCGCACTCTCAATAGCACACCCACCAAGAGTAGCTTCGACGCAAACGGTAATGTCTGGAGACACCGGGCCGTGGGGGAGTTCACTGTCTCGGCTATGGCCAAGCCAATGTGCTCTATTCTCACGGAGTAGCTCTGCTTGTCCTCCGGGATTTCTGTCGTGTTCTCCGTCTCCAAGTACTCTCTCTCGGCAATCTCCACCGCCCGCCTGCAAATGGTCAATGCTCTACGGGCATCTCCACTAACAATGGCCACCTTTTTTGAGGCAAAGCGCATGGCGTCGGCCGTGATTTCCACAATTCGCTTGTTCGTTTCACTGAGCATTTTCAAACGATTCTCGATAATTGTGCCCAACTCCTCTTCGGTGTAACCGCGGAATGCCATTCTTCGGAGTCCCAACCGGGACGCGATTTTGTTGGAAAACACCCTCTCTGGCAAATCCATGGTGTTAGCGACGGCCAACACAATCAACTTGGAGTGCTGATATGTGGGCCAGTTGAAGAAGTTGTATATCACCTTCTGGTTTTTGGTCACCAACTGGTCCAACTCGTCCATCAAGATGATGAGTGGTTTCTTGATATCTTTGCCCCGGGAAAAGTACTCCTCCAAAAGAAGAGCAGCATTGGACGGGGTGACTTTTATGCCGGTCAAGTGGTCCCATAGCTTCTCATATGCCGAATTGGGGGTCAAGAGCTTAAGTGAGTTGATCTCCAAAAAGTCAAACTCGTCCACGTACCCACTCTGTACATTGTCCCGAAGCGCGGCTACGACTTCCCGAATCGTAGCGGTTTTCCCCACCCCGGGCGTGCCACTGATGTAGAAGCACGTGCCCATTTTCTCCATGATGGCACTTTCCAAATTCATGTAGAGCTCGTCGAACTGTTCCTCTCGGCATGGCAAGTGGCTCACACGCGTGGAGGTATGAAGCTTGTCCTTTAACTCCCGAAAAGCATCAGTAGCCGGGTTTTCGGCCAGCTCCAAGAGTTCCGAGTTGCCACGTGAGAGACTGGGCAAGCTGGAGAGCGAGCTTCCGCTTTTGATCTTGAACCATTTGTTGACTGGGGACAACACGTTCACCACCTGCTGGAATACATCCGTACCTTTTGCCGAGTCTCGGTTTCTTCTCCGCGGGGACTCATGCTTACCCTTTGGATCGGCGTTCCGAATGTTTCTTTTCTTTCGTGGCGTAGAAACCAACTCCGGCTCGGACTCCGATTCAACCTCCGACTCGGACTCGGACTCCGATTCAGACTCCGAGCTCTCCACATACGAAACCGGCTTTCTCGGCGAGTTTCTTGGCGAGTTTCTCTTGCTCGGTGTTTCCAGAACAGCCCGTTTTCGGGGAGAAACGATGACCAGAGTCTTCTCTTTAATGTTGAAAACAGCCAACAACTGGTCTTTCTTCAATAATTCAACCCATTCAGAATAATCAAACGGCAGAGACACGTGATCCAACGTCGCATCTGCAGCACGACAACAAAACAACTCGGACGACTTGAGGTGTTGATTTTGGGCCCTGACATCGACCTTCTTGCTGATTTTGCTAATATCCACACGAATGTTTTTAGAAACCAAAATCATTTCAGAACCATGGTTGACAGTCTTTTGGACTTGCATTTCCAGTCCCAGTTCTCTTGTATCCAGGTCGTCTTGCCTTTGGTCTTCCCGGGGACTGGAACTTTTCAAAAATTTGGCGTTGACCAAGGGGAGAACCCACAACTCAGCTCTGCACAGAAGCCCCATGGTCAAGCTTGTAATGACACCAGTAAAACCCTTTTCCATGTCGGAGTCATTTTCAGACCCGCGGAAGATGTCCAAGTCACCGGAAATATCCGTATCAATGAAAATGGCATCGCCCACGGATAAGGTAGCCTTGTCGCTTTCCCTGGTGAGGGAGAGGTGAGAATCGGGGGCCAGGGCACCTCTTCGGGTTCTACGAGCCGGAGACGCTATCTCGTCGAGTTCCTCCACGAGGCGCCAATCGCCCAAATCCTTGAAGCGGGCCATGGTGTTTTGAGAATAGTAGCTTGATTGGAATTCTCTTGGGATGTGTACAGAACCGGAGATGGATTTGGAGACGGTGCAGATGATTTGGCGGAGATGAGTGATTCAAGACGTGAATCGCGCACTTGGATGTTCCTGCACAATGCACACAACCTGCCATCAATTGTCACCATGGTCCGTTCGTCAGCGTCGTCAGAAACCAAAATTGAACCAAAATTGAACCAAAATAGAACGAAGAACCAAATAGAACCAAAATAGAACGAAGAACCAAATACCAAAGGAGATCCTATGGCAATGCATTTTCTGAGAGCCATTGCTCAGCCTTGCAGAATGCTAATTGCCATACAGACGGTATCAATACCGGAGCAATGCACGTGAACAGATTCAGCACATCAGCAAGGAAACCATGCACCCCAAGAATCCAGTTGAGTCCTTAGGCAACCAACAGACTATGATAATTCGTAGTAGCCTTGCAGTACTTGTCATCTTAGTCAATGCTCATTGTGGCAGTGTTTCTGTTGGTTCCTTGGAATTTCTGTTGGTTCCTTGGCAGTGTTTCTGTTGGTTCCTTGGAATTTCTGTTGGTTCCTTGGCAGTGTTTCTGTTGGTTCCTTGGAATTTCTGTTGGTAAATTATCCTGTTGCGCAGTTTGTGTCTTGGTGAGTCATTCTGATTCTAGAAAGTGCCCCATGGTGTGATTCCTTCTCCAGACCGGTTCAGTTCCTCATCTCAACATCCCAGCTACTTGTACACCAAAATAGGCTCACCCACATTAACAATCTCGTCGATGTTCAACTTCAAATCAAACGCCTTCGACAAGATAATCTTAAAGATCTTCTGCACATTGATGGAGTGGCTGGTTGAGCAGAAAATCACCGGCAGCCGCATGGCCTTGCCGAACTTCTTGGCCTGCACAGTGATCTCGTGCTGGTCTTGGGGCAGCAAGTCGATGAACTCGTCGTATTTGGTGCCCACGAGAAACGGAATCGCCGTCTTGTTGAAGCCGCGCACCTGGCGATACCACTCCTTGATGGAGTTGAGCGTGGACTTGCGCGTGAGGTCAAACATGAAGAGAATGGCTACGGCGTCGTTGGACACAAGCGGCAACATGTTGATGAACTCCTTCTGGCCGCCTAGGTCCCAGATCAGAAATGTGATGTTGGTGCTGCGGATCTGGATCTTCTTGTCCATGAAGTTGACGCCTAGCGTCTGGATGTAGTCTTCGTCAAACGACCCTTCGACGTACTTGACCATGAGGGAGGTTTTCCCGATTTGCGAGTCTCCTATGAGGCCCACTTTGAGTGCGACTCTGCGGTTAGTAAGAGATGAGGAGAGAAAAGCAAGAAACGGGACGTCTATATACACACTGGTTGCTTTGTTCTTGTTCCATGGCGGTGATGTTGTTGATCTGTGGCCTGTAAGTTAGGCGCGATACACCCGTACACCCGCACGGCCAGGACGAGCAGTACCGAGTGTTCTATTCTCTGGGAGGGCACTGCTTGGGCTGGTGCTGGGTCTCTGGTGCTCCGGGTGCTGGGTATAATTGCTCCTACATGGGCCCGTCTGTGGCATGTGTGGGTAGAGCCTGGTGCTTGGGGACCTCGTCACACACCCGTACACCCGGCCCTCTGCGCTTTTGGACCGGCGCTTTTCCAGATCTAAGGAACGTAAGGGTTGCTAGGATGGAGTTCAGGACATCCTGGCGGTACACTGGCACTTCCAGGGCCACTGCAGGCGAACCTAGGGAGCCCGCTCTATATGCAGGCGGCCTTCATGGACCCCGGGTGGCAGTATACGGAATCACCGAAGGGCGACATCAGACCTCATAGAGCTTGTGTGAGACTACCATACGGAGAATAGTCTAGGCTGCACCATCAGAAGGCCACCAGTTCTGCCAGGACGAAGTCCAATTTAGCACCACGTGTTTGCAATTGAACTGCACTATACTCCTACTAGTCTACCCTAGTCTACTGTACCCTAGTCTACTGTACCCTAGTCTACTGTACCCTACACTTTCCACCTAAACTCTCTAATATACACTACAGTTTGTACCATACACTGCACTTGAGACTACACTGCACTTGAGACTACACTGCACTATCCATGCAAATCAGACCTGCTGTTGACTGCACTCCCACCCAAAGCATGTACGACGTATGCATGATGTACACGTATGTATGAGTGCATACGAGCGGCAGGCGGACGGCAACTCTTTGCGCATGCTTACTGCAGGTCTTCGCTAATGACAGACATTGGGACAGCTCTTGATATCACTGCTGGATCGATGTGAATAATTAGTCATGACACGATCAACTAAAAGTGCCATTGGTGGAAATTGAGTTGCTAATGCAACCTACCAGCTTTGTCTAGTCTAGATATGGAGGACAACTGTTGCTTCTATGCTCCTTGTTCGGGAGTGCGTAAAAGCGGTATCGACAGTCAATAGTAGTACAGCTACAGAACACAATCTACAGTAATAACTATACAGTACAAACTACTGACCAATAGTACTCTACTTGACATTAATCTTAGCAAAGCACTAGGATCTTGTGCGCCCAGCAACTCGTAAACCGGTAATTGAACTACACCTGAGTAGTGTTTAAATGTATAATAGAGCATTGTAGAGTGTATAATAGAGCATTGTAGAGTGTATAATAGAGCATTCTAGGGTGTATAATAGAGCATTCTAGAGTGTATAATTATGGCAGTATCCAGGAAATAGGCGTGATAAACGTTTGGTACTGTGTATTGAGTCATTAGTCCTAAAAAGACAAGGTAGTGGCACAGTACAGTACACAACAGTATACCGTGTCATGCAGTATAGGCCAGACTAGAGTACTATGTAGTATAATGTTGAGTATAAGAGTAGTGGGTAGGCATATGTCTAGAGAATCAGTCAATATCAACACTTAGTCCCATGTGTTCCATATCAAGACCACTCTACTGCACTACCACTCTCTACTACACTACACTACCACTCTCTACTGCACTACACTACTACACCACTCTCTAATACTGCACTCTCTACTGCACTATACACAGTACTACACTAGTTGGTGGTTGGTCAGAGCCCCGCTTCACCAACGCTTCAAATGTCACGTCAGTTGGGTTTGAGAATAATGAGTATTCCAGGTCACGGTTCTCTATTGTCCAGTCATTCTGATACTCCCATCACTCTAGTTTCTAGTATGGCCTGTGGCCGTGGAGGCACCTCTGGAGACAGCATCGCGCCTGTCTTCATGCCCAGCCACGACTCCTGAAAAAGCGGGGGGTGGATCCAGCAGCCGCATCTTTGAGATAATGTGTTGTAACCCGCGTATCCTGGACGTGAACAAGACCTCTGCGCACTATTGAACCTAAGACCATTCCGCTCAACCTCACCTCCACCTTCCACACTCACCACTTAAAATTGACACCAAAATGTCAGCAATGTCAGCAATGTCAGCAAAATTGACACTTAAAACTTGTACTACTTAAACTTGTACAGTGTTTTTCTAAACTATTCGAACCAGCGCGACAAAATGGTTCAAACCAAGAAGACAAAATGGTTCAAACCAAGACAAAATGGTTCAAACCAAGAAGACAAAATGGTTCAAACCAAGACAAAATGGTTCAAACCAAGAAGACAAAATGGTTCAAACCAAGAAGACAAAATGTTTCGAACCACACTAGCAAAATTAAACAAACCACACTAGCAAAATTAAACAAACCAATGTATGAATGATTACATAACCCCTAACAAGTTGTTGTATACAGGATAACAAGGAAACCAGTTCAGTTCCGTCCGTTTTGACCCTTGATTGGTACTGCAAGACTCCCAAATGTAGTACATATAAGGCAATCCTCCAGAAAAAGATTTCAGAATATTGAATTCTAATAAAAGTTGGTGTGAAACATTACGCCATTTGGTTTGAAAGACTGTGCGAAGGGGTACGAAACTTTTTGAATTATTGGTTTGTTTAATTTTGCTACTGTGGTTCGAAACATTTTGTCTTCTTGGTTCGAAACATTTTGTCGCGCTGGTTCGAATAGTTTTCAAAAACACTGTACTACTCAAACTTGTACTACTCAAACTTGTACTACTCAAACTTGTACTACTCAAACTTGTACTACAATTCATACTACTTAAACTCGTATTCAAAATCCTCACTACTGCAACACCAATTTAAACCTGACTACTTGGAAATTTATTCCAAATTCATCAATTCATCAAAACCTATATGGTGTGTGGATGCGGATCGTACTGTTTCAGCTTTGTTCTTTTATCGATATATTCCACATAGTTATTTTATGCATTTTTTGTCATACAGCTTATTCTAAAACACTATCATTCTTAGATTGTTCAATAAAATCCATACCACCACCTCATATATCTAACCAATAAACGTAAACAGCCCAATAAACGTAAAAGGCTCCAAAATAAAGCTTGGGCCCAACTATAAATATTTTAAGCAGAACAAAGGCCCCAAAGTCCGATAGACCTGTAAAGCTTAAAGTCCGATAGACCTGTAAACTTAGAGTAGCCAAATTCATCCCTCTTTCAGCTGCTCTGTGTGTTGAAATGACTTACATCAGTAGTTACAACCTTATGAATTTTGGTTTACCTTTACCAGCCTCATTTCTAGATATAAATCATTAGTAACCCTACGTGAAACCCTACACCCTGTAAGACCTCTAAAATGGAAGCCAGGAATGACCTTCGGCTCATTGTGGCCACTTTGAGTCATGCAATCACCAATGGCCGGGATTATAGGTTTGTGGGATACAAAGCCTGTTGTCAGCCCGAACGCCGGCGCAGTCCTGCAGCACCGACCCACTTTAAGCATCTGCCTAGGTTCGTTGCAGGAGAGGAGTCCGGGAATCTCGGAATAGGCAAGGTTCTGGAATTGGTGTCTTTATTTCGTCTATAGTTGAACTTTGTATTTATATTGCCTAGTGTTGTAGTTCCATAGTATTTTTCGTAGTTTTCGTAGTATTTTAGTTCCATAGTATTTTTCCCTATTATGTTCTTTACTTCAGAGCTTGTTGCAGTTCACGTCGCTTTTAGTGCTTGAAGAAAGTAGTGACTGCAGGACGAAAGCGGCAAAACTGACGTGCGCATACGCCCGCATAACGCGGGCCAGAGGTGCAGGAATATGCATGTGGTCACGTCAATGATCTTGCCTTATCATGTGTTCAGATGGATGGTCATGACTCTGTACGATTGTATGGTCATGATTCCTTGTATAGCAGAGAGCAGAGTATGTATGGAGGTGTATGTAGGTGTATTTAAAGTGTATCTAGTTCCAGTTCCAGTTCCAGTTCCAGTTCCAGTTCCAGTTCCAGTTCCAGTGTATCCAGACCATTAATCCGTGTTCCTCTAGTCGTCACCATGAAATCAATTCACCTTGTCCACGCCCTCGTGTTGGCTACTGCCTGCGCCGAGAGCGTGCTAGTATTCCACGTCATGATCAATGGCAGGCCCTATGCGCTCGGGAGCCAGTGGAGCGCCAAGATGAACTACCTCAGTGTGTACCACCCCATGCTCCGGTCGCCCGATGCGTTCAACGTGGTCAATGGAGAGGCCAGGACCTTGGACCATGACGTGGTCAAAAGATTGGCATTTCCGATGACGGGTACCTAGTCTACGGCAAAGACGTGAGGCCGCTCAAGATCGCGTTGGACGACGACTCCAAACTCAAGGATTTCTACCCCTACCTCTGCACCACGGCCAACCTCATGGAGTTCTTGATGGCCAATGATTACTCGGAAGAGCTATCTGGAAGTAGGGTGTAGACATCCAGAGCAGCATGGAATACGGCCTGGCATGGAGCTAAGTCCTGAATCTGGGGTGTCGGGCAACGTGCTTGAGGCATCTCACGTGGGCTAATCCACTTGGGCAGTTGTCCTAGTGTCAAGAGAAGCATTTTACTACCGAGAACAATACACCATAAATCTCCATTACGGCCTTTAATACCTTTACTCGACGCTCCATTTAATATATAGTACACAGAAGATCCGCTATTACTACGGTAACAACCTTTTTCTCCATAAACTTTACATAATACTTTACATAATACTTTACATAATACTTTACATAATACTTTACATAATACCTTTATATGGCATTTACATCATACCTTTATATGGCATTTACATCATACCTTCGTTCCATGAACAATACTCACCTCTGAAGTCACTAAATCAACTAACTGGAGAGTGCCTTGTGTGGGATCGAAGCGGATTTGCCGACCCGGAGAACTTAACTACTTGTTGCCTGTGGATCGCAAGAGGCTTAGCCCTGAAACCGATGGAAGACAAGGGCAAAAATACCCCGCTTTGACACCCAGCACTGATTTTGAATTGACTGTGTATGTGGCCTATGTACTGTGGCTATGTACTGTGGCTATGTACTGTGAGTTATGTAGTAGGGACTATTATGCATGGACTATTATGCATGGACTTTACGTACTGACTACGTACGACTACGTACGACTACGTACGACTACGTACGACTACGTACGACTACGTACGACTACGTACCGACTACGTACTGAACCATCATATGTGGTCAGTTGGAACTGTCTACTTCATGCCTATTGTTCAGTCAGGTCGTCTACAGGTGATACTCGTAGGTTCTTCCTGCATCCCTCTGTTAATAGATGTGCTTTTGCTGTAGGCAGCTGTTTGGAGATGTGCTGTCGATGACTAGATTTGTAGGCCACGGGAGAAACTGCACTATTATAGGCCAGTTAAGAGCGGCTGCGAAACTGGCGCACCCAGATGCACGCGAATGCACGTCAAAGCCGTGCTCTCAGCAAGTAACTGCGAAGACTGAAAGAAGGTTTCAGCTTATATTTTAGTATAGATTAATATACAGGCATGTAAGTTGGACCTTACAAGACCAACGTTCTGAGACGGGGTCTCAGTCCGTCTTATACTTCTCTTCTCGTCTAAGACCTGCACAGTCCTCTCGTCTAAGTTCCCCTCACCCAAGTCCTGCACATAACGCCGTAGCCGTCTGCATCCAATGCATCTACGAAGTACCTTGACTCGTACCTGCTAAGTACTCGTTGACAGTAGTTGCAAAGACCATAGCAGCGTCTACCAGACAGAGCTCTTGAGGCAGCAGAGCTGTATGGTTGAGGAACGTCAAGAATTGGAGATTGAACACATGAGCAACACAATGCAAGTGCGGAATGCAAGTGTGGAATGCAAGTGTGGAATGCAAGTGTGGTGTGATAATAAAACAGTCAAGCATTTCCGATGGAATGTGAAAGGTATGGCTGTCGAGACAGTATGCTCTGTTCCAATACGTGAAAAGGAGGTTATTGGAGTGGACTCATCAATACAAGAGAACGCAGACTTACGAGAGGTTTGGAGACACCAGCATGAATATTGAACTCCAGCATCCTGATGAACGCAGGATAGAATGTTTCATCTGAGGAGGTTGAACATGTGAGACGGGTTGAAGCCCTTACTATAAGAATACGAGTGCCTTTTCGACTTAAGCCATGGCCTTAGTCTTCTGTCCACAGTTATGATAAAAGTAGAGGACCTCATCACCGCACACTTGGCCGAAGTAGTTTTTGGGAACTGCACTGCACTCAACTATTCACGATCCCTAAATTATAAAATCTATCCCTTACCCTACAACCTCTCCATTATTTACCCGTTTATCCCTAATCCACCGTTTACTCCTCTTTTACCCATCATGCTCCAAATTCTTACTCTTGAAATTCATCGCTGAACCCTTACCATTAATTATAGGTCTACCATTAATTATGGACTCCCGATGGTTAGCGCACTACCTTCAGAATCAGCCTACTGTTGCGCAAAACCTTCGCTAAACTGGAGTAATGTTATTGGTCTTAAATCTGATAAGTGTGGATCTCAGTATCCTTCAGTCATCTTTCCTATCTGTATCTAACTATACTTGACTCCCTGATGACCTGTTCCTTATTCTTCCGTCTTCCATTTAAGAAGACTCTCTTACATAGAATTCCATCGTGGCTGTAGCCATGTCAGTAGACACTGCATATACTGCTAACACATTCTCCCACCCATGTTTCCATCTGCTAGTTTCCATGTGACCTTGCAGGACTTCGCCAGATGTAATGTTGCTCTGCATGTTCAGCCTACGCTGCTCGATCAGAGATTGTCCGAAACCCGATCGAGTCAAACCCCTTTGACAGGAGTCGGACGATCCCCCAATTTATCGATCGACCCTAATCGGCACTTAGCGCCGAAGGCACGGCCACAAGATTAGGCTCTTATCTCGTTGTCCATTGCTGTTGGCCACGGGAGAGAACCGCCTAAAGTCTATAAGACGAGGAATCATCAACGTATCAACATAACTAACTAGGTACCAGGCCCAGAGTCTAGCAGGGTGATATATTTTCTATGACTCTGACTATGACTCTACAGACTCGTAGCTGGCTTTTCCAGTGGCTAGTAGTGTATTATTAGTGGTATGCCAATCCACGTAACTGGGAGAGGTCCCTTTGGGTAAGACTCCAGAGTAGAATACGTGACCGTTAGGCAGAGCTTCAGTTTAGCCAGAGGTAATACAAGGCCGGTTCTTTCCTTTTTGGGCTATATGCAGGACACAACTTTTGCTCTACTAGTGACCAGGGTTTCTGGCCAGATGACGCAAGGCATATTCTCGTGCTACTGATTTCTTCACTGATACATTAGCGGCGCTAGAGTCCTAGCAGTGCGTTACTCGCTGAATTAATGCATAAGGCATTGCTCACAGCTTAATTGTTAAGTATTAGTCGGGTACCACCGGTAGCCAAGGATGGCCTGGGGCTACCACTGGATACCATCGAAAGTTGGGTTTAGCCTGATCCGGTCAAGCTTCGGCCTCGCCGAATTAGGGGCCATCCCCAAATCTGCTTGTTTACAACAACAAAGCAGCCAATCCGAATACACATGCACCAAGGGCATTCCTGGAAGCTCCATTGACAAATTGAGAGATCTTTGGATTGGTGACGGTGCTGGTGCTGGTGAGAGTCCGAGTGATATTCTTGTCGTGTGACTTTGGCTTAGCAGTGCCAAATGTATTGATTGACTTGGCCTTGGTTGGCTTGGGCGCAGAAATTCCTGGCTTGGGGGAAGAAATTCCCACGGTCTCAGCATGGCCCTTGTAAGAGTCGCGGACTGTGATGGTCTCAGGAGCAATGCAAACCCCGGTGACGGTCAAAGTGGTGGCCTCGGTGACAGTCACGGTGGATGCGTGGCACACCTCCTCACATACAGTGACAGTAATTGTGGTGTGTTCCGGACAGTAGGTAGTGTAGTCGGTGTGTGTCTTCCACACAGTAACAAGCTCACATTCATTGCAGATGGTGGCAGTTGAGGTGGTTTCTCTTGTGATGGTCACGTTGGCGAAGCTTATAGCAGACATGGAGTTGGAATCCAAAATACTGGAAACGTTGGAGACAGGAGACCCGGACTCATCGTGCTTGATGTCAGATTGTGGTGACACAGCAGGGACCACCAGATTCATTGGAGCGGGAGCTTCAGAGGAAGGAGCTCCGGTATCGATTGGCACGGTGATGTTCGACACTGGTTCATTGAGCAGTTTCATATCGGTTTCAGATTTGTGAAGCACATCCCCTTCTTTAAATCCTTTGTAGTAAGGTTCGGCGTTGACTTTCAACGGATAACAAGGAAAAGATTCCTGTCTTTCCTCAAACAATCTCACCAGGCTCTCCATCAGACACGACCAGTACTGTTTATTAAGAAAAGTTCCCTTCTGATCTTCCCAGCTGTAACCTTCTGCTTCTGCGGAGGGTAATAGAGAAAGGGCGCCATCCTCCAAGCCGAAATGCACTGGGATGTTGTCTTTGTAAACTCTGTCATTTTCAACAACGAGCTTCATGATTCGGGACGAGTCATAATTATAAACAAGCTTACCAAGTTGGTCAGCAGAAGATCCCGCAAGTGTAAAATCAGCAAATCCGGCATTTACGCTAAGCACCCATATTTGCCTTGCGCAGGCAGTGGCGGCGACTAAGGAGGTTGTAAGCAAGTGATTGAATTTCATGGCGGTTCTAGGGTATGGTAAGGACATGAGCCCATTTTATAGGCTGCCACGAAATGCACAACTCTTGCCCCAGCATAAAAAGTGGCGGGTTTAAAGCGACGCATTGTGTGGAACAATGGAAACACCAAGATCCGTGGATTCATGCACACTCCTGTATACTCGAGCCCAAGAAATTCACCAGAAGCTTTTCGACTTAATACGGAGTATTAATAGGCGGAATCAAATGATCGGTTTGAGACTTCAAGGCACTCGACCGGGTCCAATATCACTTCAGTCTCGATCAAACTGCTTAAAGTGAACAAACGACTCTGGACAGCGACATGCTGTTGACCTGATCAGCTCGAATCATGTCCACTCTTGATTGACGCTAGGCAGATGTACGAAACAGTGCCTAAAATAGCGCAGCGGGATTGTATGTTAGCTAAAGGTAATAGCTTCAGTATGCAATAACTTCAGTATGCAATAACTTGCAATAACTTCAGTATGCAATAACTTCAGTATGCAATAGCTTCAGTATGCAATAACTTGCAATAACTTCAGAACGTATGCATACTTTCAATAACTTCAGTATGCAATACTTGCAATAACTTCAGTATGCATACTTTCAATAACTTCAGAACGTATGCATACTTTCAATAACGGTACGGTAGCGCCAATGGATGAAGGTTCTGACAGACGTGTTTTCGGCCATATTTGCTCCAATCGAGAATAAACAAAACACCTGCACGCTTGGCTGCAGCCAGCGGTGTGTTGTTGAACAATAGCCCATGCACGTCTTAATGCCGTCGCCCGATCTCAGTAGTAATCAGGATAGCGCGTAGACAAACCGGACAAACCGGACAAACCGCGTAGACAGTAACCTACAGTAAACACCAGTAGACAGTAAGACAAACAGTAGACAGTAAACCTGTAGACAGTGAGACAGACAGTAGACAGTAAACCTGTAGACAATAAGACAGACAGTAGACAATAAGACAGACAGTAGACAGTAAGCACCAGTAGACAGTAAACACCGGTAGACAATAAGACAGACCTGTAGACAATAAGACAGACCTGTAGACAATAAGACAGACCTGTAGACAAACACCGTAGACAAACACCGTAGACAATAAACACCTATAGACCGCAGAATACGCGTAGACAATAAGACAAACCAGCAGACAATAAAGTGACAATGACTCTTACAATTACAGTTTTCGGCAGTATTAATAGCTCATGATAGACAAGCACGGCGGAGGTCTTGCCTCAGTTCTCAAGGTAGCTTGAGTGTTTATTACTGGTTAGTGCTATTGTTATGCTGGTGTTAGTACTAGTGTAGAGCTAATGTTTAGTACAATTGTTTAGTACTAGTGTAGTGCTATTGTTTAGTGCTGGTGTTTAGTACTAGTGTAGTGCTAGTGTAGTGCTAGTGTAGTGCTAGTGTAGTGCTAGTGTTAGTACTAGTGTTAGTACTAATTTTCAGTACTAGTATTTAGTACTAGTATTTTGTACTAATGTTTAGTGCTAGTATTTAGTACCAGTGTTAGTACTAGTGTTAGTGCTAGTGTTAGTACTAGTATTTAGTACTAGTTAGTACTAGTGTTAGTGCTAGTTTAGTACTGAGTTTTGTGGGAGTGTTTCGTCAAGTGCCCACACGCACTCTTCACACTGAGTGGCTGGTGTACACCGATGATGCATGATGCAACGTCGTTCGCTCGATCAAAGCACCTGAACAGCCGATGCGTGCGTGGACGGTCGTGTGTAGTCGGAGTGCAGATGTAGTGATGGATCAGGTTTAGATGGGGAGTATATTTTGGATTGTATGGTGATTATGGTGATTTTGGATTGTATGGTGATTATGGTGATTATGGTGATGTATGACGCGATTGTCATGAGGCCCGGTGTACGCGTCCGAGGATGAAGCACTTCACAGCTTAACCCGAGGCGTGTCTATTGTGTCTTGTCCATGCTCGTTGCGTTGACTCAGTGAGGAAACCGCGCCCTACCTTCAACTGGCGAGCAAACACCCAGTGTCCAGCCTACTTAGTGAATGTCAATACGTGGTGGTAAATATGGATTATGATAAGGTTTGCTGTGATGTATTGTCTTCAGAGTAGACCTGTACGGACGTGGAGTTTGTTGATGTAGCTTATGTAGTTTGTTAATTCTTTGAACGTTAGTACTTTGTAATTCAGTGTATTCGTTGATTCCTCCTCTCGAGGAATCAGTGGTATAGAATATTCGGCATTCTTATCTCCGTCCGTGGCTTGTCAACAGCATGGGGCAATCAAGCTAAGGTGTACGGTAGCTGAACTTCCGGTTTCGGACTGCGCCGTATCGGCGCTGATCAGGTACCGACTCCTATCAAATAGCAGTTGTGCCCCGGCTATCGGGTTTCCCTTCATCTCATCTCTGATCGAGCAGCGTAGGCTTCTGATCCTGGGTAGTGCGCTACCCATCGGGGGTCTAACTGTTTATGTTGTAGTTTGTTGAT
Source organism: Metschnikowia colocasiae (assembly GCA_002370175.1). NCBI lineage: Eukaryota > Fungi > Ascomycota > Pichiomycetes > Serinales > Metschnikowiaceae > Metschnikowia > Metschnikowia colocasiae. The sequence goes on from NKZV01000919.1 coordinate 65,654, forward strand.
GTGTTTATGTTTATGTGTTTATGGAGTTTGTTTATGTGTTTATGGAGTTTGTTTATGTGTTTATGTTGATGTAGTTTGTTGATGTAATTTATGTTGATGTAATGTTAGACCCCCGATGGGTAGCGCACTACCCAGGATCAGAAGCCTACGCTGCTCGAGAATCTTCCAGAAGGGAATTCCAGAAGGGAGACATGGGAGTGGGAACGATCCCCCTTCGGCACTCGAACGAACAGCCGAACGTCGGGCTGTTCGCCTATAGAGACCCCGGGATCCCCTTGGGAGGCATCAACGAACAAATACACTGAATTACAAAGTACTAGACGTTATCAAAGAATCCAACATAGTTTATGTTGATGTTATGTTGATGTTATGTTGATGTTATGTTGATGTGTTTATGCTGTCTATGCTCTGGCTGGTCTGGCTGGTCTGGGGCCGAGAACTTTGCGACTCGCTGGTCTATATATATGCAAACTTAAGGATGCTCGTCTTCGGTCAAATCATCTTCCATCCTTCACACATCTCTGGTCAATCCATCTCTGGTCAATCCATCTTGGCCAGTATGCTTCTTCCGTGGACCCTTGAGGATCTTGGAGATTCTCAATATCCTATGTTTATGTAGTTGTTTATGTAGTTGTTTATGTGTTTATGTTTATGTGTTTATGTGTTTATGTAGTTTTGATGTGTTTATGTTGGCCCGGGTGAATCCCGTCTCATCACGCCAAGACTACTCTCCATAGTCGGTGATCACATGGGTTGTGGTAGGTTCATGGTGTAAAGGTTACAGTAAAGGTTACAGTAAAGGTTACAGTAAAGGCTACAAAGTGTAACCAAACTGGTTGTTTCGTAGAGCGAGTCAATAGTAATTGAACTTAGTACGAGAGGAACCGTTCATTCAGATAATTGTATATGGCTTTGTTTGAGCCGAAGCTGCATCTGTTGGATTCTGGCTGAAGCTCTAAGTCAGAATCCATGCTAGAAGTAATGATTTAAGATTTGGTATTTATAAGCGTAAGCTCAAGACCATGATTGTCTTCTCCTTTCCAGACAGTACATGTGTCCTTTGCATCACAAATGTCACCCGTACCGGACAAGTGTCACGAACAGGTTGGAATCTTTGGATGGGGCCCATTTGTCTGGTAACAGACTTCATACCAGACCATGGCAAGAGCATTGCTTAATCTTGCCTTCTCTACCTCCACGTCCTTCACACAGCTTACAGGATGGTCTTGTTCAAAGCTAACTTGGCACACCAGTGTACAACTCCTCAAGGTGCATGAGAGTATGCTTGATCTTTTCTCTGGATGGGCCCTCGATTGGCCCCCATGCTCCAAATCCACCAAAGATCTGGGAGAAGATGTCCGGCACCCATGCTCCAAATCCCGGCTCCACTCAAGCCCTCTTCAGGTATTATGGAGTAAAGGTGTACTATGTATTAATGGAGCGGGTCCTCTAAAAGTTATTATGTAGTGCGAGTCCTCTAAAAGTTATTATGTAATGTAGCGAGTCCTCTAAAAGTTATTATGTAATGTAGCGAAAATATGAGTAAGGTATCAGTAAGGTAGTAAGATAGTAAGGTATCAGTAATGTAGTAAGATAGTAAGGTGTCAGTAAGGTAGTAAGATAGTAAGGTATCAGTAAGATATCAGTAAGGTATCAGTAAGGTATCAGTAAGGTTAAGGTTCAGTAAGGTAGTAAGGTAGTAAGGTAGTAAGGTAGTAAGGTAGTAAGGTATCAGTAAAGTATCAGTAGGTAGTAAAGTTATGGAGTATTGATACAGTGCATTGGTTTCACGTAGTAAACATCTTCTCTTAGCACTAGGACACTCCCAAGTGGTTTGTCCACGCTCGATGCCTCGAGCACGTTGCCCGACAACCCGATTAGGACACTTCCCGAGGATTACCTAGGAGCACAAGTAATTGGGAGAAGAGACAGGGCAGTGTAGTAGTGTAGTGTAGTGTAGTAGTGTAGTACAGTACAGTCCAGTATCGTATAGTGTATAATGTATAATGTAGTATAGTTTATAATGTATAATGTAGTATAGTTTATAGTGTATAGTGTATAGTGTAGTATAGTGTAGTCTAGTCTAGTCTAGTATAGTGTAGTGTAGTATACATTGTATAGTGTATAATGTAGTGTAGTATACATTGTATAGTGTATAGTGTATAGTGTATAATGTAGTGTAGTGTACAGTGTATAGTGTAGTAGTGTAGTGTAGTGTAGTGTAGTAGTGTAGTATAGTCCAGTGTAGTACAGTACAGTATAGTACAGTACAGTATAGTATAGTGTATAATGTATAATGTAGTATAGTGTATAGTGTAGTGTAGTATAGTATAGTAGTATAGTATAGTGTATAGTATAGTGTATAGTGCGCGTTACAAAACCTTCGCTAAACTGGAGTAATGTTATTGGTCTTCATAAATCTGATAAGTGTGGATCTCAGTATTCCTTCAGTCATCTTTCCTACCTGTATCTAACTATACTTGACTCCCTGATCCTGTTCCTTGGTGTTGTTCCTTGGTGTTGCTCTCAAACCAGAGCGGAACTCCTCAATATATAGTTCCCTTCCATCTCTTGCTACCCCGATATGCATAATTAGCGGGGTATCAGTGTCGCCTGTCTCCTTAACCAGCCCTCTTTCATCTGCACGTTTTACGCTGAATCATGTGATCCTTGGTCCACTTATGCTGAGTCCTGCATCCAACCCGTCTCACCTGTTCAACCGTCTCTTTTCAACATACAGTGTAGGGTAGTGTAGTGTAGTGTAGGGTAGTGTAGTATAGAATAGTATAGTATAGTATAGAATAGTATAGTATAGAATAGTATAGTATAGTATAGTATAGTATAGTATAGTATAGTATAGTATAGTATAGTATAGTATAGTATAGTATAGTATAGTATAGTATAGTATAGTATAGTATAGTATAGTATAGTATAGTATAGTATAGTATAGTATAGTATAGTATAGTATAGTATAGTATAGTATAGTATAGTATAGTATAGTATAGTATAGTATAGTATAGTATAGTATAGTATAGTATAGTATAGTATAGTATAGTATAGTATAGTATAGTATAGTATAGTATAGTATAGTATAGTATAGTATAGTATAGTATAGTATAGTATAGTATAGTATAGTATAGTATAGTATAGTATAGTATAGTATAGTATAGTATAGTATAGTATAGTATAGTATAGTATAGTATAGTATAGTATAGTATAGTATAGTATAGTATAGTATAGTATAGTATAGTATAGTATAGTATAGTATAGTATAGTATAGTATAGTATAGTATAGTATAGTATAGTATAGTATAGTATAGTATAGTATAGTATAGTATAGTATAGTATAGTATAGTATAGTATAGTATAGTATAGTATAGTATAGTATAGTATAGTATAGTATAGTATAGTATAGTATAGTATAGTATAGTATAGTATAGTATAGTATAGTATAGTATAGTATAGTATAGTATAGTATAGTATAGTATAGTATAGTATAGTATAGTATAGAATAGTATAGAATAGTATAGAATAGTATAGTATAGTATAGTATAGTATAGTATAGTGTAGTATAGTATAGTGTAGTGTATAGTCCACTGGGTAGTGCGCTAACCATCAGAAGTCTAACATACTAGAGTACGAGAGTACTAGAGTAGTGTACTAGAGTAGTGTAGTAGGTAGAGTAGTAGAGTGGTAGGTCGGCGAGTGATACTTGGATACTTGGATACTTGGATACTTGGATACTTGGATACTGGTTGGACGGCACATTGACTGGTATTGGAGGGTGCAGAGGGTCCTGCATACAGCGGCCAGTACGTGGCAGTGCAACCAGGCCCAGTCACTAAGCAGACGCCCAGGTCTCATCTTGTTGCATCAAAATCCCAACACGGCCCGAAACTGGCCTCAGTGCTGGGCCCCCACCCCGGAGTCAGGCGGAGTCAGGGCTGCAGCCCTAGGCACGTGGCGCACCGCACCATCCACCGCGCGCAAAAAAATTCTTTCAAAAATCTTCCTCCTCCTCTTTTTTACTACACTAACAATGGCTGTCGGAAAGAACAAGAGATTGTCCAAAGGCAAGAAAGGATTGAAAAAGAGAGTCGTCGACCCTTTCACCAGAAAGGAGTGGTACGACATCAAGGCCCCCACCACCTTCGAGAGAAGAGACGTGGGCAAGACCTTGATCAACAAGTCCACCGGTTTGAAGAGCGCCACCGACGGCTTGAAGGGCCGTGTGTTCGAGGTGTGCTTGGCCGACCTCCAGGGCTCCGAGGACCACTCGTACAGAAAGGTCAAGTTGAGAGTGGACGAGGTTGAGGGCAAGAACTTGTTGACCAACTTCCACGGCATGGACTTCACCCTGGACAAATTGAGATCCTTGGTCAGAAAATGGCAATCTTTGGTGGAGGCCAACGTCACCGTCAAGACCGCCGACGACTACGTGTTGAGGGTGTTTGCCATTGCCTTCACCAAGAGACAGGCCAACCAAGTCAAGAAGACCTCTTACGCCAAGTCCTCCAAGTTGAGAGACGTCAGAAAGAAGATGATCGAGATCATGCAAAGAGAGGTGTCCAACGTGACTTTGGCTCAGTTGACCTCCAAGTTGATTCCTGAGGTCATTGGCCGTGAGATCGAGAAGTCCACCCAAGCCATCTTGCCTTTACAAAACATCCACATCAGAAAGGTCAAGTTGTTGAAGCAGCCTAAGTTCGACTTGGGTGCTTTGTTGGCTTTGCACGGAGAAGGCTCCACTGACGACAAGGGAAAGAAGGTTTCCTCTGGCTTCAAGGACGTTGTTTTGGAATCCGTTTAAATACTCAAAAATGTAATGAGATACTGCTGGACTTGCTGTAGAGACTAGGCCGTGGCGTTCTTGGGAGTCATAGCCACCAAGGTTGCTGGACTGTGATGTCACATACTGCACATAAAACCCGGTACTGCACACAACCGCCCTGGCCCTGCAGCTTCCTCTTTTGGCCGTCCCCAACAGCCGTGCCCTGCCACGCCCTGCGCTCATCAGAAGCCGTGGGCCTGGGCGCGCTGTATGCACTCCCAGAATACCGTTCCCCTTTCATGCAGCGAAGCTTTCTCACCCACCGCGCTGTATGCAGGCATCAGGCCCGCACCCCCGTCGCGACGCTACCATACAGCAAGTCACATTCCTTAACACCTCCTCATTTCGCTTTGCTCTCCGACCCGTCAATGACAAGTGTACGTGAGTATATGTTTGAGGGCTGTTTCAGCAGTGTCTCAGATGCGTTTCAGCAGCGCCGGCGCCCGGTTTCTTGTCAGAAACCCGAAGATGGCCATAGACGTTGCAATTGCTACAAGAGACTCGCACTTGGCTAGTGTTTCATGTTCAGTTCATGTTTCAGGACAGTTAGTCATGTTTCAGGACAGTTTGAGCTCATGTTCAGTCATGTTCAGTCATGTTCAGTCATGTTCAGTCATGTTCAGTTCATGTTCAGTTCATGTTCAGTTCATGTTTCAGGACAGTTTGAGTTCATGTTTCAGGACAGTTTGAACTCATGTTTCAGGACAGTTTGAGCTCATGTTCAGTTCATGTTCAGTTCATGTTCAGTTCATGTTCAGTTCATGTTTCAGGACAGTTTGAGCCCATGTTCAGTTCATGTTCAATTCATGTTCAGTTCATGTTCAATTCATGTTCAGTTCATGTTCAGTTCATGTTCAATCCATGTTCAATCCATGTTTGAGTTCATGTTTCAGGACAGTTTGAGCTCATGTTCGGTCATGTTCAATCATGTTCAGTCATGTTCAGTCATGTTCAGTCATTTTCAGTCATGTTCAGTCATGTTCAGTCATGTTCAGTCATGTTCAGTCATGTTCAGTCATGTTCAGTCATGTTCAGTCATGTTCAGTCATGTTTCAGGACAGTTTGAGCTCATCGTATTGTCATGCGCGATTGCCTTCAGAATACACCAAACCACCCAGCTACTAACCACAGGAACGAAATTACGAGCCCAATGGCTCAGCCGCCAATAAAGACGATGTGGCGCAGAAGAACAGGGCCGCACGTGCCCAGGCCTCCTACGTGCGTGCGCCCGTGGATGGGTCCGATCGGCAGGAAAAGCCGCTGGTCGAAAAGGTGGCGCTCAAGGCCAAGCCCTCTTTCGACTGGCAGTCCATAGGGTCTTGGGATACGAATCCCACCGCAGATAAGATCAAGGCGCTCAAGATCACCAAGGCCATCGAAGACTACGTCATCGACCATTTCTACGGCGACTGGTACTGGAACACCATCATCCCTGTGGGCGTGTGTTTTTTTGCGTACGCCTTTGCCCGTCTAGGATTCAGTGTCTTGTGGTTGGTGGTGGTGCTCTTGTGCGCCAGCTCCGTGTACCGGGCCGAGTACCGGCGGTTCAACCGTGACATCCGCGATGACATGCTCCGCATCAACTCGTCCAACCGCTTGGAAGATGAGTTGGAGACCATGGAGTGGTTGAACTCGTTCATGGCCAAGTTCTGGGTCATCTACATGCCGGCATTGTCGGAGATGGTGTTGTTCCAGGCCAACGAGGTGATGAAAGACCAGGCCCCGGGGTTTGGAATCGAAGCTATTTCCTTGGATGAATTCACCTTGGGCTCCAAGGCCCCTCGCGTGGACTCGATCAAGTCCTACACCAGAAAAGGAAAGGACCATATTGAGATGGACTGGGCGTTCTCGTTCACGCCCAACGACACGGACGACATGACCAAGAACGAGTTGAAGAAGAAGATCAACCCGAAGGTGGCTTTGGGTGTGACTGTGGGCAAGGCCTTCATCTCCAAATCCTTGCCTATTTTGGTGGAGGACATGTCGTTTACCGGACGCATGAACATCAAGTTGAAGTTGACCGAGAGTTTCCCCCACGTGAAAACAGTGTCAATCCAATTCTTGGAACCCCCCATCATCGACTACGCCTTGAAGCCCGTGGGCGGAGACACCCTCGGAATCGACATCATGTCGTTCATCCCCGGCTTGGCATCGTTTGTCAATGGCCTTATCCACTCCAACTTGCGTCCAATGTTGTACGCCCCAAACTCGCTTGACATTGATGTGGAGGAGATCATGGCCCAGCAGTCCAATGACTCCATTGGCGTGATTGCGTGTACCGTCAAGCGCATCACCGACTTGAGATCCACCTCTGAACTCAAGGATAACGTGTTTAACCCATACGTGGAGATGAAGATCTCCAACAACGCGGCCATCTCCGAGAAGACTAAGGCCAAGAAGAACACAACCAATCCGGTGTTCTTGGAAACAAAGTATTTGATGGTCAATGCGCTCGAAAATAACCACTTGTCTTTCCATGTGTTCCACTTGGTTCCGGACCAGATGGAGGACACGCCGCTTGGTGTGGTGCAGATCCCTTTGGTGGATCTCTTACAAGAGGAGGTACAGTTGGGTGTCCGTAAGAACATCATTGAGTCCGGTAAGGTGGTGGGTCAGCTTGAATTTGACTTGAGATGGCATGAATCTTTAAAGTCAGAGATCTTGGAGGACGGCACCAAAGAGGAAAACATCGACACCGAAACAGGTATCATGAAGTTGTCAGTTTTTGGAGCAGCCGACTTGGATGTTTCCAAGTCTGTGATTGGCTTGTTGAGTCCATATGCAGAGGTGTATGTGAATGGCGAGTTGATTAAGGTGTCCAGAAAATTGAAGAAGACAAACGAGCCTTCATTCGGAGTCACTTTCGAGTCGCTTGTCACCCAGCAGTCCAAGACTCAGATCCAGGTGCTCGTCAAGGACTCTGCTGAGGATGCGATTGTGGGACGCTTGGACGCCAATTTGCAGGACTTGGTGTTCGAATCCTCTAGGGGCCAGAAATGGATCACCGCTCCGCCTGTGACCGAGCACGGCATACCTGCCCGGTTCAGTATCGGGGCCAAGTGGAAAGCACTCGCCTTGGACGAGGAGGAGCTCAACATCCAAACCAATGCGCCGATCGGTGGCTTGAGACTTCACTTGCGCCATTGTCAAGGATTGGTCAATTTGGAGTCCGTGGGAGACGTGGACCCATACGTCAGGGTGGTGCAGAACGGTAAGTTGAAGTCGAAGACCCCAATTATTGCCAACACCTCCAACCCCTACTACAACCAGGTATTCTTTCTCTCTGTGACCAACGAACACCAGCATGTGCTCTTGGACATTTTGGACGCCGAGCCCGAAGGTAAGGACCGTCCATTGGGTTCGTGTGCTATTGCCGTGAAGGACTTTTTGAAGAAAAACTCGGACGGCTACTTTCTCGGCTACGATGGCGCAGAGGAGGTGATTGAGCAGCCTGTACTCTACAACGGCAAGTCTTGTGGATCGATGTTCTACTCGGTGTCGTTTATTCCCACCCTTCCGGTGTACACACGTGCCCAGTTGGAAAATCTCGATGAACTCGAGAGGTTGAAGAAGGAAAAGGAGCAAGAGGAGCAGAAAAAGCTCGAAAATGACGAGAAAAAGTTCAAGGAAAATCCCGACAAGTACGAGTGGATCGACATAGACGACGATGTAATGCCCGATGCGGACAAGATCGAAATCCCGTTGGAGAAGGCCATCAAATACAGATCTGGAAACATCATAGTGCAGATCATGGGAGGCCAATTTAACAAGCCCGACTACTACGTGCATGTGTTATTCGATGATCATGCGTACCCCTCCAACGTGACCCCCAAATGCGAGAGCAGAGAACTTACCGGCCACACCAAGGCCGAGGCATTTATCCGCGACTTGCCCAACTCCAAGTTGGTTCTCCGAATCGCTAAGAAGAGAGAAGTTGAGGATGACAACGAGATCATTGCCGAGAAAATCTTGCCCACGTTGGAAATCTTGGAGAAATCTTACCACAAGCCGCTCAAGATTAAGATCAACCCAAAGAATACGGTGGATGTGCAGTTGGAGTTCATTCCATCGCCCATCAAGTTGGCTCCATTAGACACAGTTTTGGATGTTGGGTACCTCAAGTTGGACATCTTGGGCGCAGAACACCTTCCTTCTGCAGACAAGAACGGTAAGTCGGACCCATTGTGTGTGGTGAAATTGAATGGCGTTGAAGTGCACAAGACCGATAAGAAGAGACGCACATTGGATCCCCTTTGGAACGATGCCATCGAGTTTCCCATGTTATCGAGATCTAAGCAGGTACTTATTTTGGAGGTGTACGATTGGGACTTGACCCATGACGACAGGCTCTTGGGTCGGGCCAATGTGGACCTTTCCACGCTCACTCCCAACAGTTCCACTCACTTCAAGTTGGACTTGGACACTCAGGGTACACTCAACTTGAGGGCTACATTCAGGCCCGAGTACGTGAGACCCTCACTATCCAAGACGAATGGCTTGCCAATCAATTTCGGTGATATTACTGGTGCTCCCCTTAAGGTTGTAGGAGGAGCTGCAGGATTTGCAGGTGATGCTGTTGGTGGAGGAGTTGGGCTTGTTTCAGATGGAATGGCCAAGGGAGGCGCTTTCTTGAAGGGATTTGGCAAGAACAAGAAGAATGAAGACAAGGAGGCCGAGGAGGCCGAGAAGGAGGAAAAAGCCAAGAGGGCCGGAAAAGATAACGCCGCCAACGAAGGAAAGGATGACGACAAGGAAGAAGAAAGCGACGCCGTCTCCGCCACATCCAGTGAAAAGGCAAGACGTGCAGAAGAGGAGGAAAACGAAGAGGAGGACAACAGACAGGGCGCCCCAGCACCGGAGGAACAGATGGAGCATAGCGAAGCACCGGAGTTGAAGAACTCAGTGCCCAACGTGGTTCCTGAATTGTTGCCTCCGCCGCAGAAACCCAACGGTGCCAATGGCCACGCAAGAAGCCCTAGCGCGTCTACGGATGTCAGTTCCATCACGCTGGGGGCCATTGGAGGAGCAGGAATCCCCGGCAGAGTCAACATCATGTCAGCCCGCGGGTTCGGCGGCCACGCTTTGGACGTCAAGACTTCGTTGATTGTTGGAGGAAAGAATAAGGATATTCACAAGACAAGGACAAGCAAAGAAAAAGATGGAGAGTACTCGTGGAACGAGTCAGCGGTTTTCAAGGCACCTACGGATGCAGTTTTGAGTTTCAGCGTCCGTGAACGCAAAACGTTTGGCAAGAATACGACGCTTGCAACTGCAGAGGTGCAGTTGCTGCAGTTTGTGGATTCCGACGCTACTCATACCATTGAGGTTGGCGAGGGCACTGTTACTTTTCACTTGCGGTACGTGACCACGCAGTTGTGATGGCGACGACTATTTATACGAGATAAGAATGCGATGAGACAGGCGTAGAGAAGTTAGAGGTAGAGATATTAAGACGGAGCAACGCAGATCACGTGCGTGTGCACATGACAAATTGTGTGTCACATGCTCGTGTGCACGTGCCAAGCGGTACCGAGTGGAGCGGTGGGCGGTCCCGGGGCGCACGTGCACCGCATGACTGCTTTTCGGTGGCGGGCGCACCCGTGCATCCCGCGAAGTCTGCAGTCCGCGAAGCGAGAAAAAAAAATCCCGAAAGAATTTGCATACACCTGAAAAAAACCCATAGACTCCTGTTTTATTCTATCACCAGAAACTAGACAATATGAGCCAAACTGTATGTTTTTTCCGCACATCTTCTCGAGTGCAAATAACCCATCTCAAGCAACGCTTCTGCATCCGTCATCCCCGCAGCAGTCATGTCCACATCCAGCCACAAGCCGGCAGAACCACCAGTCCCCCCCAGTCCACCCCAGTCAACCACCAGTCAACCACAAAAGGCCAATGATAGCAACAGCAAAACAGGCCATGCGGCCAAGGGGCGAATCTGTTTGCCCAGTGGCAATCCGTGGTCATAGTTCGTGGTAATAGTTAGTGGTCAACTTTGCAGCAGATGCACTGTGATATTAGAATCACTGGTGACGCTGCTGTATGACTGGCTGTAAGTTTGTCTGGCTGCGACTGTCTAATGACTGTCTAATGACTGTCTGGCTGCGACTGTCTAACGACTGGCTGTAAGTTTGTCTGGCTGCGACTGTCTAATGACTGGCTGTAAATTTGTCTGGCTGCGACTGTCTAATGACTGGCTGTAAGTTTGTCTGGACTTGTCATGACCACTTGAGGTGAGATCTCAACCCATACTAACTCATAGGCACCTCGCCCTCACAAGTTGCGTGCCTCGATTGTTCCAGGTACCGTGTTGATTTTGTTGGCCGGTAAATACAGAGGAAAGAGAGTCGTGTACTTGAAGCAATTGGATGACGGTAACTTGTTGGTCACCGGTCCCTTCAAGGTCAACGGTGTGCCATTGAAGAGAGTCAATGCCCGTTACGTGATCGCCACGTCCACCAAGGTGTCCGTGGAGAGCGTGGACGTTTCCAAGTACACCTCCGCATACTTTGCCAGAGAGAAGGCTGACAAGGCCGGCAAGTCTGAGCAGGACTTTTTCGACGACAAGGCCCCCAAGAAGGAGGTCAAGGCCGAGAGAGTGGCCGACCAAAAGGCCGTGGACTCTGCTTTGTTGGGAGAGATCAAGAAGACCCCATTGTTGAAGCAGTACTTGGCTGCTGCCTTCACCTTGAAGAAGGGCGACAAGCCCCACTTGTTGAAGTTTTAATGCTGGAATCTGGCCGTGTATTCTCTATGTATACTTAATACACCACGAACAAACTTAGAGCTAGTTGTAGACGCGGTCATGAACAGATGAACAGATGAACAGATGAAGAGAACAGATGAAGAGAACAGATGAACAGATGAACAGCCATGGTATGTGTTCTGTATTGCAGTGACTGATTCTGTCATCTGGTCTGTCATCTGGTCTGTCATCTGGTTGTAGGCATGGCAGAGATGGTATTCCTGCATACAGCGCCATCTCAAAATTTTATTCTCATGCTCATCTTTAATCACCACACCATGTCTTCATTACTTCCAATTAGCACTTACAACTTGGCGCTTGAGCCCTACAAACCCCTTCCTGCTTTGGAGGAGGAGTTTCCTGTTACCTTTAGATTGACCATGGCTGCCTTGGACCCAGAGTCCACAGATGGCAAGGAGGAGCCTTCCACGGTGAGAATGTTGAAGAAGGCCAGACTCTTTGACGATGAGGAGGAGGAGGAGGAGGAGGAAGAGGAAGATGAGTTGGACGAAGAGGAGCAGGGCAAGAAGGACAAGAAGGAGGAGGACGAAGAGGATGAGGAGGAGGATGAGGATGAGGATGAGGATGAGGAGGAAGAGGAAGGCGACTCCGAAGATGACGAGCTGGAGGTCGAGGAGTTTGTGCTCTGCACGCTCTCGCCAAAGTCCCAGTTCCAACAGACGCTTGACTTGACCATCTCGCCAGACGAGGAGGTGTTTTTTGTGGCGACCGGGTCGTACCGCGTGCATCTTTCCGGAAACTACGTGGAGCACCCCGCAGACGACGACTCGGACGAGTACGACTCGGACGAGTTGGACGACGAGTACTACGAGGACGCCGAGGGAGACGAGTACAACTTGACGCCCGACGAGGACGAGTTGATGAACATCGACGACTTGGAAGACTCGTCGGACGTGGAGCGCAAGATTGAGGAGTTGGTGGAGCAGGAGGAGGCACAGAAGAGCAAGAAGAGAGCCGCCAAGGACGCCGCCGATGCCAAGGACGCCAAGAAGGCCAAGAAGGCCAAGGACAAGAAGGATGAGAAGGACAAGAAGGACAAGAAGGATGAAAAGAAGGTGCAGTTCACCAAGGAGTTGGAGCAGGGCCCCACGCCCTCCAAGGACAAGAAGGACAAGAGCGAGAAGAAGTTCAAGACCCAGACGTTGTTGGGAGGCGTGGTGACCGAGGACCGCAAGACCGGCACCGGCGCCGCCGCCAAGTCCGGCAACAAGGTGGGCATCCGGTACATCGGCAAGTTGAAGAACGGCAAGGTGTTTGACAAGAACACCTCCGGCAAGCCGTTTGTGTTCAACTTGGGCAAGGGCGAGTGCATCAAGGGCTTCGACTTGGGCGTGGCCGGCATGGCCGTGGGCGGCGAGAGAAGAGTGATTATTCCCGCCAAGATGGGCTACGGCTCGCAGGCCTTGCCTGGCATCCCTGCCAACTCCGAGTTGACCTTCGACATCAAGTTGGTTTCTCTTAAGTGAGGCAATAGCTGAATCTGTGCAGCGGTCATAGGTCATAGGCCATAGTCCGCAGGACATAGTCCATAGGTCATAGTCCATAGGTCCATTATACTAGGTATTTAGAGTTGATGCAGGGTTAATCCACACAATTACACATCTAGACGACTGAAAGAGTATCAAGAGCCTGGAAGTTTACTCAGTATCGTGCAATGTGTTACTATGAGTTCATATGGCAGAGATTATTAGGGATGTATTAGGGATGTATTAGGGATGATTCATGAGAGGGTTAAGTTGGGACAGACGATTAGACGACGGAGTCCTGGTAGCAGAGCCATTCTTGGATTCATTCTACGTCTCTATGGACACTGGTTTTATTGGATGTTTATTCCCCGGAGGGGATTAATTCTACGGCCGGCATATAGAATATTATAAATCATATTATGCTCTTAACCTTCCGCTTCATAGATAATATCTGCTTCGCGGGGAATATATAATTGTCAATATGCCTAAAACCGGGATATCTATATAAGAGTTAATATATTTATTTTGCAGGTGGTATTCACTGAATGTGTGATTCTGCAGGTCTTGTTAAATTACTCTAAGTCTGAATCTTTCTAGTTAAGTTTGATTCTAAAGTCGGGAGTTACAGATTTCATTTCACCGTTTTCTAATTATTGAACACTTTTATCCTACTAAACCTTATAATTGATAGCTGAACCTAACTTAGTGTCAACCAACAAAAGCAGGATGAGGATCTACGTGGCATTGAATAAACCTAAAAGCATAGGTAAGAAATGAGTTCACCGATATAAATAATACAAATCTTCCTTTATCATACATACTTATTGATTAATCTATAGTATGGTTGGATATTTGAGGAATACTTCTCCCTAAATAGTTATTATTTCCCCTATAAATAGGGCATAACCCATTAAAGGTAGATTTGATTTAAATTTAAATTATAAACTATGATTTGAAAGATAAGAATCGTTTAATTTACTAGTTTAGGACATATATATCTTCAATCATAATCTAAATGTTCAATATTATTTGAAGACTAAGTCTAAAGATTCGATATATTAACTCGTAATAATAATCAGAAAGTTCTGCTCATACTTTGTTGTATTGTAATTTCATTGATCCTCAGCAATAGTAACCTACTAAACTGAATAATGTTCCCATAGATAATACATAATGACCTTATAGAATGACCTTATAGAATGACCTTGTATGGTGGAACAGAATGGCATTCAAGAATCAGAGGCTGCAGAGAACCAAGATTGAGTTGTTCCACCGTGTCTACCGACAACTTGCTATTCATCACCGCAACGCCTCCGGACCAAAGCTCATCAACCAAAGATCACCAGAGCTCAGTGAGGCCATGGTCGAGCCTTGGTCAAGACCATTGAGCCTGTAACAAGGCCTGAAGGAGCCTGTAACAAGGCCTGAAGGAGCCTTTAACAAGGCCTGAAGGAGCCTTTAACAAGGCCTGAAGGAGCCTGTAACAAGGCCTGAAGGATGCTGGTTTGAATCCCTCACATCTCCGATCATCTTGGTTGGTGATTTCTAGAATGCCAAAGGTTGTTGAGACTGTAGTCCATCTTCGGTAAGGAGCCCTCCAAGGCCGTCCCCTTTGTCCTTGGGTATAACCATGGGATGTGGTCGCTAGTTGATCCAGAAACACCATCCCAGCTAAGAAGTCTCAAATTTCTCCACGGCCTCTGCTGGACAAACCTCGAGATCAGAGTGTTCAGCGAGAGTTGACCAGAGACCAAGTTGATCGGTAACTTTACCAAAAGATAAACCTGACAAGCAACAAGGACGCTTCCATCACCGTGGCTGTCCTCTGGTTGTCTGATGCTGAGATGGAGCTGCTGAGAAGATGGAGCTGCTGAGAAGATGGTGCTGCTGAGAAGTTCGCTGAATCCGACAAGGCCAGGAGAGGCCATGAAAACGCCAAGAGCAGACCAATTGGCAACGACACCGAGAACTCTTTGAACGAGTTCAAGAAGATTGACCAGCCGACGCTGACAAGCTCAGAGAGCAATTGCCTCTTTGAGATTGCAGTCAAGCCCAGGAGAGATTGCAGTCAAGCCCAGGAGAGATTGCAGTCAAGCCCAGGCCGGTGAGGACGCCTCTGAGTTGAAGACAAGACTGAGGAGTTGCAGAACAGTCTTTGAAGGCCTTTGAGAAGTTGTACAACGAGAACTCCGAGGATTCGAGCCAAAGAACTAGATGAACGTCGGGTTTTCCTGTATATATTATCTTGATGAATGTGTTAGCAAAGCGTAGTTCATACCATTCAATGTCCTTATGGTGGAAATGACCTTATGTCCAACTACGTAAGAAGCAAATGCTTTAGGTAATGCTAGAGATACTGGTAATTATAGAAATATAATGTCAGCCAAAAAATGTTCTATTTGGAGAAAAGCTGAATTCACAATGCCTTAGAGTTACATAATAAATGTACGAAACTATTCTACAGTCAAGGAGGAATTAGTGCTGTCAAAAGCTAAGATTAAGAGACATTGGTAGATGGTGAAGTTTTAAACTGACCTAACAATATGATTAGTTTTATTGAAAGAGAGGTTTTCAAAGAGCAGATGAATTTATGTAACTTAGCCAAAACGAACATCCCTAGCGTAACTTTAATCCGTTATCGACATCCATACCATTGTTTATGCCTGTTCACTACACTCTACGTAAGTACTAATTCCACTTGTTAGTGCTACTATCATCGCACAATTATGTTGTTATCCTTACTTATCTTACAGAATTTTTCTGTTTTATTCTATTTACCATATAGATTATTTTCCGTAATTTTCTATTAAATAAAAAATGAAATTGGAATATTTTACCATATAATAAAATTGTTTTCTAATTTGGACTATATCTTTTAAAAGGTAAGCCTACCATGCAAGTTCCAAGTTCAGCCGGTCCTGGAACGCCTTTATATAGGCCTAGTGTCTACCAGAGCACACTGGTGTTGTATGTGTCAGTCTTAACATACGCCGAAACTAGTAGATTGGGTGATGCGCTGATGGAATAGCGAAATCTGTGGCCAGGTCGCTTTGCACCGACTCAGAAGGCTTTCACAGCTCCGTAACCTCTAGCACGTGTTAGTACAGTACAGTGTAGTAATATAGTAGTGTAGTATAGTGTAGTGTAGTATGGTGTAGTGTAGTGTAGTTAGTATAGTGTAGTTAGTATAGTGTAGTTAGTATAGTGTAGTTAGTATAGTGTAGTATAGTGTAGTGTAGTGTAGTGTAGTGTAGTGTAGTGTAGTGTAGTTAGTATAGTATAGTGTAGTGTAGTTAGTATAGTGTAGTGTAGTATAGTGTAGTATAGTAGTATAGTGTAGTATAGTATAGTGTAGTAAAGTAGTACAGTATAGTATAGTATAGTACAGTACAGTATAGTAATATAGTAGTATAGTACAGTGTAGTACAGTGTAGTATAGTGCAGTGTAGTATAGTATAGTATAGTATAGTATAGTACAGTGTAGTATAGTATAGTACAGTGTAGTATAGTATAGTGTATGATGTAGTATAGTGTAGTATAGTACAGTATAGTGTAGTATAGTGTAGTATAGTATAGTATAGTGTAGTGTATAGTGTTGTTGATCCCCATGTCGCACACTACCATAGTATAATTAGACGCTTCTCGATCAGATGTGGGATTTTGTCAACGAGTACCTAGCATGTACGGAGACGAGGTACTTCGTGGATATGTTGGATGCAAGGTTTAGACAATAGCGCTGTGCAAGGCCTGGACGAGAAGAGAAGTATAAGAAGTACTGAGACCCCGCCTCAGAACGTCGGTCTTGTAAGGTACAACTTACATCCCCCTGTATATTGATATATACCAAAACATAAGTTGAAAGATTTAGAGCCTGGAAATTGAGTCACGGTTATCCTGACTGTTCAAACCAATTACCAGGTGTAACCGCACAGGAAATGGGGAACTCCGAACAGAACTCACCTCTGGGGCTATTGCCTATAAGACCACTGGATTCCCTTGAGGAATCATCAACGAATGAACATCTAATTTAGTACTACACGCATAACAAGAACAAGTGTGGTGTAGTACAGTGTAAAACCAGAAAGAAAATTTAAAACCTATTCTTTAAAAGTAGATAAAATGGATTCTAGTGCAGTGTATAGTACAGTGTATACAGTGTAGAGTATAGTGTGTACAGTGTATAGTATAGTGTATAGTACAGTGTATAGTACAGTGTATAGTATAGTGTATAGTATAGTCTGTACAGTGTGTAGTACAGTCTGTACAGTGTATAGTACAGTCTATAGTACAGTCTGTACAGTCTATAGTACAGTCTGTAGTCTATAGTACAGTCTGTAGTCTATAGTACAGTCTGTACAGTCTGTACAGTGTAGTGTCATATTCCCGGAAGAGTAAGGAGTAGAGTTGAAACCTATTTCAAGTCAAGAAATACCGTAACAAAGACTCTAGTAATAGCCAACCATAGTGTCGAGTCAAAAGATCGAAGAAAAGTATACACTATTTACGCAAGCAGCTAGAGCTTTATCAGATGTGCCCTTTGCCGAAAACGTTTAAGAATCGATGCCACCGCCTTTTACAGGGTATGTGATGGGTTTGGCCGAAGAAATCAAAGTACCTCTGTGAATTTCTCAGAATCCGGATTCGGTACTCGGTCGACACTATTCTGATTTTGGGGTGTGGCCTGTTGGTACCGTGAGGCGGGGAGTATTACCAGTGTACGCAACCAGAGGACTGGAAAATCATCCAGTGGTCAAGTGGTGGGTCGACCAATTGGCATGATGGTAGTCATCCAGCCGAGTTGTATGTAAGGTAAAGAGTAAGTACAA